>JAMZAV010005876.1:0-40327 GCA_024449915.1 Sweltsa coloradensis
ACTACCTAAAGAAGACGCGTGAAGAGCACAACCTGACAAGCCGCATGAGCGTTGCCCGCCCGGACACGGGCTCGTGCAGGTTGCGCGCGGACGCCGAGGTTATGACCTGGCCGCGGCGCTGCGACAGCGCGAGACTCAGCCGCTGCGAGGCCACGGAGAGTGTGATCACCGTCAACCGGTGAGTTGTAGTTCCTGCTAGGACACCGTAGTTGAACCGCGGTGCGCATACACAACCGGGCACCTTACGGCCTTCATAAAACGCGAAATGAAAATTTAGTCGTCACATTGCCGGCCTTGTTGCAGAGAACCGTCTAAGATAAGCCACTTCGAGCTGCCGACCGTCGCCTCCCGCATGAAGCAGGTGGACCGCTCCTACATCCAGCGGTTCAACTTCAGGAATATACCGTTCGTGGTCGGCAAGTCAACGACGCCCACGCACAATTTGGGGCTCAACATTCAACAGGTGCTCTCTATGATAAAGATGAGGTGAGTCAAACACGCCTGCAGAGCAAAAGTAAAGGGTGCCCATTGAATCGCCTCTTCTCAATCCACCTTTGGGTGGCTGTCCAGAACGAGCTAGCCACGTCCCCAAACCTTCAATGCTAGGACGACGACAATGACAACACAAACGATGACAAAGAAGACGATGACCATAAGGGCAGTAACTTTCCCCCTTTTGCCGGATCTTTCCAGAATGAGTCTCCTCCTAACATCTCCTTAGCTAGTGGCGCATAATCACCTGTCTAGCGCACCCATTGTCAAAATAAACTTAACAATAAATAAAGTTCACAAGTCAAAGGCACCGCCCTTTCTGATGTCGCAGGCAGCCGGTAAGCGGGATATCCCCCATGGTGCTCGCCGGTGGTCTGATACGAGAGTCGCAGCTACCTGGCTCGGAGCAGAAGCCCCTCACCTCCTACCTCGAGCGGATGAGTACCAGACCGATGACGCGTCGCAGCATGGTGACCTGTCCCCCGACCATCCCCGAGCACGACGAGTTTGAAGAGCTCCCGCAACACGACGACGACGAAGGTACTTTAACGACGATAGCAGCGGCTCTAGAACATGTTTAAATGTTTTAAGTTCTCAAGTTCGCTAAGGACTACTTATAAACTAAACGCACTAGTCTATGTGCTCCCGCTAAACATTGATGTCTTGTAGCAATCACTAGAATGTTCTCGACACTCGACAGGTTACCTGGGCTTCAAGTGCCACCAGGGTTCGTACCGCGCCTTAAGGCCGTCCACGAGCCGTGAGATGGGACTGAGAAGGGAGACCGCCGCAAACGATGAGTTTGAGACCTACCGCGCAGACTGGGGCAGCAGGAAACCGGAATCAACCGCTTTTCCGAACAAGAAGTACAACAACTACCATCAGGTGGGTAGGCATCAACGTTTCTGATACCCTACACGGTAGGGGGATGTCGACAATCGACGACTAGAACCGGGCTTTACAAAGACAAGATGGGGATGTCAACATGGTTAAAAAACATACGTTTGAATCGGTTCAATGCCCTGCTTTTTACAGAAATTTACCTCTGCACACAGGTGTTGAACCAGTACCTGGACGGAGAGCAGCTGTCGTTCCTCAAGACCCCGCCCACCCGGGGAGTTGGCTCCTCCCACCACCGCTCCACGCGGTCTAGGAGGAAGGGGGAGGAGTTTAACAAGACGCTTCACCACCAGATGAGCGGCATGAAGGAGGTGATGCAGAAACTACACGACGACTTCAACCAGCTCAGCCAGTGAGTTTTACATTTAGTGCTACCCTCGCCAAACAATTTTCTGCACGTGTTCACAAGCTGTCGTATCTCTTCCACATCTTCCCAGCTCTCCCCTCTTGCCTACAAGTCTCCTGCTATGGTGTCCTTCCATCTTTTCTTTGGTCTACCCCGTCTTCTTCTTCCTTCTTCAATCCTTCTTTCATCTGTATCTTGGGCATCCTATTTTCCCCCATTCGTTCGTATGTCCATACCATCTGAACCTTGTACAAAGCTTATCGCTTGCCCCCAGGGACTACGACGAGCTGTGCACGACGGTGGAACGCGACGACAGCGGAACACTGGTGCGCGAAGACGACCACGAGTCTCTGAGGCAGATGGCGGCCGACGTCCAGAACAAGGAGAACGAGATCAAGCTGGTGATGGAGCTGCTAGAGGAGGTACGTTACTCAGTGAGCTGCGAGAAAATAGATGCTAATTTGATTATAGTAGGCATTTAATATTTTTAACAAATTATGCAAGATATAAGCCTCACTCTAAAAATTACCATAAATTGCTATATTGTTATTTTCTGTGTTACGTATCGTTCTTTGACCATGGAGTTTAAATAGTATACTGTCCTTCCGTAACATTTTTCCAGAATTCTTCCACTCGCCTTGCCGTCCCGAACCTTTAGGAAAAAAAATTGGATATCGGACATTTCTACTTTTCGGGAATTTTCCAGGACTCTCGATTTCCTGGAACACTTTTCCTGGACTATAATATGTTATCTCCATGCTTTGACTACATTGTCCGTGTGTCTTGCCAGGTGTCCACACTACACAAGATGGTGGCCTCGCTGAACGCCAAGACGAGCGTGGCCAGCATGACAGGCCGGGTGGTAACGACCAACATACCGGCCGCCCCCAAGCCGAGGCGGATCATCCCCCGCGAGCCGACGGCTGCCATACGACTGACGCGGCTACTCCGGACCATCCAGAGCTTCCAGGAGAAGCTCAAGCAGGAGTCGTAGCCAACATTCCAGGCACGAAGAAACAATTAGGAAAACACCAAACAAATTAACTCAAAATTATCGGGACGCAAAGACTCGACGGAAAGGTTTTTACGTTTGATGCTCGAAACTCCTCGTTTACGATGGTTGAATTCTTAACGGAATACTCGTAACGAACCCGCGATTAGTAGAGAATTTTGAAGTAACAAACGTTAAATCATGTTTCTTTGAGTTTTTGTGGCTCAATTTTTATAAAAAGTAAATATAATCTCTTAACACATTATTTATGTCAAACGGCTGAAATGTAGCACGAGTGAGCGTGGTACGATGACAGCGCAAGCATCGCATCGAAAGATATAAACATAAAACAATCACATGAAACACAAAAACAACTCAAGATTAAGATAATATTATGATTTGCAGTGGGGATAACTTAAACATTTTCCGGTGTCTGTGTTCATATGCTGCCAATAATTTGTATAATTTATTTCCATTGTTTTTTTTTTTATATAAAATAATTAATAATGAAATGTTGGCCCAGATCCAACATATTCTGATAACACAAAACCACGGTTGCATTCTAGTTATGTATTTTGTCGGAGAATATCTCCAGGGAATTAGCAAGAGCGAGCACAGTAGTACAGGGGAAGGCACTTGTGGTGCCTATGAAAATCAAAAATCAAAAAACAACTCAAGAAACGGGATGAAGGTAGGATACAATGGACACTGCCGTAAGCAGACACGGATGCACTTACGAAGGTACATCCGTGACTGCTTACGGCTGTGTCCATTGATGGGAAGAACCTTCGGTTATACGGCGTGATGGAGCTGGGTTGGCCCATTCAGAAGAGTCATTGTTGAATTGTGCTCAGCTGGTTAAGTATTTATGTCGGAGAGTATCTCCAGGGAATTAGCAAGTGCGAGCACATTAGTACAGGGGAAGGCAATAGTGATGCCTACAAAAATAAAAAATAAAAAAACAACTCAAGAAACGGGATGAAGGTAAGCTACAATGGACACAGCTGTAAGCAGACGCGGATGCACCTTCTCTGCTTACGGCAGCCGTACACTTGTGTCTGCTTACGGCTGTGCCCATTGTATGGAGCAACGAGGTAGAATAGAGGTTTATAGAGCGGGCTTGGTTGCCGCATTAGCGCTCCTCGCTGAGGCTAAACGAACTGCCGAAAAGTGCCTGCTTGTGTCATGGCCGCCAATTATCAACCAGTTGAGCGGGCTTGAGTGCCGCCAATACGCTCCAGCCAATGAGGCTGCTCGAACTGCCTGCTAGTGCGTCATGGCCGCCAATGGTTCAATTTGCTTCAAACATGGCGACCAGTTAGCCGCTCTATAAACCTCTATTCTCTCTCGTTCGTTGATATGGAAGAACCTTCGGTTATACGGTGTAATGGATCATGGTTGGCACATTTCCTCAATCAGAAGAGTCATTGTTGAATTGTGCTCAGATCATGTTCCATTGTAGGTGTATGCCTTTTTTAAGGCTCTAAATAATTAATATATTTTATTAATGTTAAATATGGGGATATATTTTTCAATATTAATTATCAAAAACATGACAAATATGTTAAGAAAATATGTTTGACTCTTTAACCCGTTATAAAACAATAATCTAAATTGAAAACGTACATCTTCAATTGAGGTTGATGTGCGTTCGAGCGTTCTAGTTTGCAACCAACCAAAGAAGTCTTGTGCACGCTTTTCTCTGGAGACAAAACCAACGTTCTGTTCTATGTACATACGATGATTGAAATCATACTCGAAACCGCAATGCCAAAAACAACACAAGAGGTACAACATAATACATAATTGCTTTGTCAATTGAATTCTTATGAAAGTTAAAAAGCGAGAGAATGGAGAATGAGAAGCTTGCTGGCTGCCTCGTTACTACGCTCACTCGTGCCTGTCTGTGCGTAATAACATGTTGAGAGAACACAACCTAAATAATAAACACGGGAGGTGGCAATAGTCAAATGTTTGATTTATATTTGATAAGATAATTTATTGTTATGAAAGACAAAATGAAAAAAAAAACACAAAAAATAAATAGACAAAACAAAATATGTATGTTGTGTAATTTCATTTCAGTTACCGCAGAAAAGTTGTCTTTAAAACGCACTTTCATTAAAAGTTATAGTTATTCAATATAACAAGGAACTTTAAAATTACTGAAACATAAAAAGTTCCTGGTTGAAAGTTCCTTAAGTTAGGTTCCTACATAATCCTAAGGAATTGTTATTGTTTCAAGGACTCCCAAGACCATAGATATTAAACACCTATAGTAGGATAGATCCGCAGTCTCCAATACGTCCGCACAGTCGCGAGTGTTGATGTTAATTGCTAGAATGCTCACCTGTCAACCTGACGGCCACCTTGAGAACTATTTGGGCTTCCATATACTTTAACATGCAAACTGACATAAATAAATAAATAAAAAAAAAATTTATTTAAGTACAAACTCGAGATATCCACAAAAACCGACCTTATTTCAAAGTAATATTAGGACAAGAGCAATGGATAAAAATGTACCAAGCAGACGGGACAAATTCAAAGTATGGGTTAGGTTTATTTATCTGTTTAACAAAGCATGTCCAATGAGAAAAAAGAGATTCAATATAGATAAGGGCAAACAGAATAACAGATGGATAACTAAAGGTATACTAAACTCTAGGCAAACGCTACAGTCACATGCAAAATTAGTGAAGAAAGCACAGAATCCGGCAATAGGAGCGTATTTTAGGACGTACAAGACAATTTATCGAAAAGTTATCAAGGAAGCAAAGGCGTTTGAGGTGGAACGGAAAATTACTAGGGCGGAGAATAAAGGACCAGACATAACAAAAACTAGTAAAAATACAGCCAAACCTTACACAATCAAAAGAAATGAGATCTAAAAAATGGCCAAGCTCAATCTACCCTGCCACATTTACACATTCTTAATTCACTAGGAAAACGCTTAAGTCCCGACGCGTTGATGGATGAGCTTTTTAAAGTTTTTAGTTGCGTGGGATATCTTTACTTTTGCAAGTGCTTTGTTTTGCTGCCTACGCATTGTAGGTGAATGTTGTCAAGTTTCTTTTGTTTCTTGTCAAGTGGTATTATTTACCATAAAAAACTTATATTAAAAGCTTTATTTCTATGGATTCTGGCTAACTTTTTCAACTTTTTCTTTGAAACGGTACTACATCACCATAACCTTAATGTCCATGTAAAATATGAACGTTGTAGTCCCAACCGTTTGGTCAGAATCGGCCCAAATGTCACGAGAATATCGCACTAAAAATCGTAAAAGTACGATATTCATGAGAAATATTTCTTTGATTATACCCAAAAACGTAGCAGGTCTAAGTTCAGTGATTTCGGAGGTCCCCTTCAATTTTCATCAAGATCGCATATGCCGTTTGCCCGGTAGAGAGCGAACAGTAAAAAAAAAAAAAAAAAAAATTGGAGCTAAATTTTTTGGGGGTCAGTGAAATTGAAGTCTTTGCTTTGCTCATCCAAAAACATTTTCTTTAAATTGGTTTAAATTGCAGTAATAATGTTTTTAAGTGGTTTTCATCATCATTTTACATCATCATCTGTACAACAATGTTCATAATCATTAATCTCAAACTGTTGTTACCGGTATATATTTTCTGAAATTATTTCTTTTTGTAAACACGTAGTACTTTGTATTGATAAGTACGCAAGATCCCCGTAGTCGTCCATACTAATTGGCCAGCTGTCAATAAAGATTGAATTTATTTATTATATTATCCATTTCTTACATCCAGGTCAATATTTGGACTTGGTGAACATTCCCTATTGGGGGAAGCACAAGAGAAATTCATCCCACCAACGGACGGTGGAATGAACGAGAAACAGAATCTTAGCTCAAGCTCTTCTAGGAAAAGCTAAACAATTGCCGGAGATTTAGAGGAACATAAATTTATAGGACAATGTATTCACAATCACAAGACTGGTGGCCATTGTTACCATCAGTTTTTATTACAATTCCAAGATTCCATAAATTATCAAATAATGAAAACAGAAGAGAGCAAGTCACAAACATAGCAGGGGCAGTGGCGGATCTAGGACATAACCATGGGGGGGGGGGCGATCGCCCCACCGCCCCCCCCTGTATCCACCACTGGCTGGTGGGTTCATTCTTAGAAGGAACGTACATACACAACCACTGACAGTACATTGTCCATTCTGATAAGCACACGCCACATGCTTTGCATTCAAGACTCAAGCCTGATCAGTCCGCGTCTGACGTTTGTTCATTACTTGGAAAGTCTCATGGAAAGAAGTCAGTTTCCATGCTTTTATTCTGATCAGCCTGGCCCCCTAGTTCTACACGACACACAGGACACACCAAACATTGGTGACTGTACAAAACACCCGCCGTATTATTCACAATTTCCCACAAAACTAATCAAAGTTGTAGAATAGATCAAGGATAGTATCAAAATCAGTCTGCCTGTTTAGGGTAACCATGGGGCTCCAAGCTCCTTCCCTCTTACCTTATTCTACACTAGTAAAAGACAAAGAGATAGGGTGTCAACAGCTTACCTTAAATGGAGTAGGCGTGCCGCGAAATATAAGTTAACAAAACCCTGTTTAGCTGTTGGCACCCTATCTCTTTATGTCATTCACTTGATCCAGCCTCCTGACATTCCTTTCAAACACAAACTATACGAGTAAAAGGTGCATAACAGAGATATATGAACCTCATTGATTTGTACGTACTACTACTTGAACCCCCCGCCCCCCCCCCTGCATTTGACGACCACAGTTCTTCTGTGTGGGTTGCTGTACGTAGCTCCTATGTGCTAGCCATGCTTGTGAACACAGGTAAGATTAAAGCTAACACCAGGAGATGTTTGAATACTGGAGTGGTTGGCACAGTTTACAACAACTGAGCATAGTAGAACTGAATTAAATACAGACCAAAGTCTGCGGTGTCCATGGTAAAAACAAAAACAATCGGGTGAACAGAAATGACACCGACTTGCTAAGGGTGTCTACAAAATTTCATTACAAAATTGCCTGACTTTTCCAGGTTTTCCAGATGGAAAATTATATTTTTTTCCAGGCTGCAAATTTGGCTTTCCCGCACGTTATAATAGAGGAAAATTTGTTTATAAATTCAATGTCGATTTCGGCAGGAATTTTAAACATTAGACAAGGCAAAATAATTTAAGAATTCTTTTTTAAAATTGAGAATTTTAATTTTCAGCAACAAAAAAGGTATTGAAATTACAAAAAATTGATTTTTTTACATTTCTAGTCAAATTCCAGAAAAAAAAATTCCTTACTTCTCCCTGACTTTCCAGTCTTGTAGACACCCTGCTTCCTAAACTGTTTGGCATAATATTAATGGGTAATGAGAATAACTTTTAAATGGACCACGTTACTGAGGCAAAGTAGACTAATATCACTTGATTAGGCGCTAGCGTTTTAATTGCCTCGTCGTATTATTGGTATCTCAAGAGACCGAGGCCAGATCATCTGGGTTCGAGTCCCACTTAGAACAAACTTTAAAGAGAAATATTTGATTGAAGATCACATCACAGCTTTCTATGGCTAATGAAAGAGCTTAAAAGAGCTGGGGAAATGAGTGGGTGAACTTGCTTTGCCTACCCCCTTGAAATACCAAACTTAAGATTTGGTTATCAATGGGCTTATGAAAAACAAAGCCGGACAATTGCATTGAACTAATAATGCACTGTACAAATTAAATAACAGTGCTAACAATTTGTCTAATTAAATAATTAAGAAAATAACCTAGGTACATCAGAATGTATAAAAAAACAGTCAAAATTTACAAAGGAACACACAACAAGTGAACACTGATTTAAATAAGTAGAAAAGCCATCTAGCCACTCCTGCTTAGATGAAAAATGAAAATAAATATAATAATTAATAACTAATAAGACATAAAATTCATTACGTAAAGGCACTTGAAAACACAAAGTCAGAGTCTAATAGGTTCATTTACAACTTAAACCACACGAAACCTGATGACGATCATGAAGGTTTAATGTTTATGAGCCTGATATTCATGCAGACAATTATTGCTCTCCAACACAACATTCTGCTCTTGGCTACTTACTTGAAGAACAAACAGTAAGTCTTTATTGCCAAAACCATTGATTTTTAATTCAATTTATGAATTATTTCAGTACAGTAGTCATAAGTCATTACATCAAACTGATGTACACACATATGAAGTAGGCAAACCTTGTAAGCTAGAAAACACTCCCAGAGATACAATCAATAATATTTAACAGAAGCAAGGCAAACAAGTTTAAAGATCCGGATGGTATAAAATATTAAATATATGAACTCTATTAATGGCCGCACTCTAATTTTGAATACTCAAAAGTCAAATTTTGAAGAATGTACTATTGAGATTGACAATTGCTTCACATAGTGGCTGCACCCCACTTTTTAAACTTGGTATTTTTAAATTTACCTTAGGCCGATACGTGCATAAACACAGTGAGTGCAATGTGTACGTGACTGACCATTGTTCGTTCATCGACGGCATCGGCGTTGAAAGGGTTGGGTTGGCGCCGCTCCAATTAGCGTCTCTTACTGAGAAATCAGTTCTTTACTTCTTAAAGTTAGCTGAATGGGTTAACCCAAAAACAAATACATAATATATATATTTTGAACTCGTGCATTTAATCAGTTTGTTGTAATGACTCTTGATTTTATATTATCGCCTTTAGCCTTAAGGCCCTATCACTACGATGGGTCCGCTCTCAGTAACTCACATAGACGACGCATCATGGCTTCCAGCCCAGGCCCGACACCGAAAGACAGACGGATGGAGATGTGGACACACCCTACAAGAGAATATGGTTTGTTTATTACTTGTACCAAAGTAGATTCAAGGTCGATACAAAATATCTTTACCGTAACTACCCGGTACGTATTTAAGTGATTATAGGCCACCAACCCGTATGACCGAACACCTATTTTGAACAGTATGTCTTCCTTCTTCTTATCAAATGCCCACATTTGGCCGATATGCCCTCAATATCATGCTAGATCAAGTCAACCAGTAGAGCAACCCTTGAAAATCCCACTCGCACGCTCGCATTTTGCGAGTGACAATTTGGCTCTTGCGAGTAACTTTTATGGACGTGCTTCAAAATATCGTTTTTGCGAGAATTTGAATCGAGCGCCGATTCATGCCGCCGACTTGTGGCAGTGTGCTGAGTATGCCCCCCCACCCCCTCCTGCCTAACCACTTGTGCGATCTTCCAGAGATTATACCGCGTAAATAATTACCACAACATCACTTATGTTTTCAATCTGCTAGAAGTCAAAACTTAAAAGCTATCACCCATGGTGATAAATCTTTCCTTATCTTGTTTACTCTCATTCGGGCTCCAGTCCCCCCCTTCCCGCGCCCCGAGCCAACGCATCGTGAGTCGTGACCTTGACTTGACTGTGACAAGATAATATAAAGCAGATGCAACCGAAACAGTGAGTGTTATCTTAACGGCCCGCTGCTGTTCCTCTTTCGTGATTATGAACTACTACTTCATCGGCACGTCATTGTTTATAGAACAGCATTACGTCTGAGATATTACGATAATTGATGAGCGCGTTTCTTCACACACGATTTTTTTGTTTTACTACCAGAGTAACCCGCGGGTAATGTGGACGGGTATCCGGGTCGTAAAAAAGTCGGGTTTCGTCATCCCTAGTAAACAGCCAGACACATTATTGTAAGACGCGATCGCGAACATAAGTCATTGGGCATTTTGTTGATGCGGCGCATATGATTTATACCATCAGTGTTCTTATCTTATCTTATCTGCAAGTGGTTTACGAGTTTTCACGGTATAAATACTGAAGTTTTTCAGTACTGAATTAAGCCCGCTATGTTATCCTAAAACGCACCAAACGCTCTTCAATAAAACCTGACTTCAAAATTTTTCGCCTGCAGCGCTATTGTTGGGGGGCTCCGCCCCTCAAACCCCCCTTGCCTTCCCGCCGAAAGTACCTTTCCGCTAGGAACGAGTACTAAAAGACGGGTGCGAGTTGATTTGTTACACAATTTTCAAGGGTTGCAGTAGAGACAAGCCTCTCTATCCTCTTTCCCTCAATATCATGCTAGATCAAGTCAACCAGTAGAGACATGCCTCTCTATCCTATTTCTTTATTCCACAAGGCATTGCATTGTGTTCCTTTGTAATGCTGCTGCTGCTAACTGGAAAGAAAAGGGAGCAAACAAACCATGTCAGGAGTACACCACACAAAAGATTTGATAGACAAACAGAAACAGCTCAGTTCAGCACTGGAGTTGGGAATGAAGCCCCCTTACTGGTTGTGCTGACGGTGTGGCTCAGTATGAATGGTGTGTGAAGGAACCTTGCTGATGATGACAACATGCATGCAGAATTTGCTTCTTGTGTGGCCCTACCACAGGTTTGGTTATGTGTTGCAAGTTTTGTTTGTATGTAGTTAGCTGATTTTTAGTGGCCACCATCTGCCTGATGAGTCCCAGAAGGACGAAACGTGTCGTGGATTAAGGTAAAAACTTTAAATTAGCTGCAGTTGTCATCAGCAGGTGAAAAGTTTTGTCCCCCCCAGCCCATCAGGCTGGGATTATGTTCTCTTTGCTTTCCCACCTGTCAACCCTTCTCCAATGCAGTTCAGATTAAAGACACAACATGACGTGTTGGGGAAGTACCTGCACAGAATAGGAGTGTTTGAAACCAGTACCTGCAGATTGTGTGGGAATGTAGAGCGGGATAGAAGACACCTGTACAGTACATGCGCAGGTCTGTCGACGCAATGCCAGACGACATGAAGAAGTCTGTTATAAATACTGTACATAATGGCCTGCACAATACTCTATGAACTAGATGTTAAAAATATACCTGTCGCCTATACTTGTAAATACGGTATGCTTAATCTAGGAACATGAATAAACATGTGTCAGTAGAGGGAAACCTACAGAAGGTCGACAGCTTCCTTAAGAATGTTAGGTAAGTCGCACAGACACAAATAGATGAAGATACGAGTTGCTGATCAACTTGCGGCCTTCTTGTCTATTTGTGTCTGGTAACATACCAATCAGTTTAAAAGTAAGCAGTCGTCCTTCTGTACGATTCCTCTACTCACACGTGTTTATTCATGTTCCTACTTCAATTATCCTAGTCATTTCAGCCTCACCTACACCAACGCAAACAAAGCATGAAAAATTTAGCTAGTCTGGATGTGCGACTCACCGCTAGGGCCAAGAATTTATGGTAAATGAAATTCTTGAATTTCGTCATTTAAAATTGTAAATTTTGGGTTAAAAAACGAGGAAAAGTAGTAGATTTCGGTAAACAAAACGACAAAGTTTCGGTGAAATAAATTGACGTAGGCCTAAACCACTACCGGTAGTGACATTAATTAACAGTTACCTATTTTAATCATAATATCCTTCCACTTCTATTTTCGTATATTTAGGGCCTATGTTCTCCTGCAACATTTGTGTCCATAGAGTAGGCCTAGGCCTACATACTGACAACCCAATCTAGGAAAATATACAATTTTGCTAATTTGAGCGGTTTTTAAGTTAAAAAAACTATCAAATTTAGCATTAAATTCGTGATTTAAGAGAAAATGTGCCAATTTTGCAAGAACATAGTTTTTTCGCGTCATTTCGTGCATAGAACATCATGTTAAGTAATCATAATTCATAACCTCACAAATAGTTGAAATTTTCACAGTCCAATTTTGCAAATAAAACATGTCACGAAAAATCCTTGCTTCTACTCACCGCTCATGGCTCGCTACTTGATAGGTGCGTTCTTGAGCGTGCGACAGGTGACGACGCCCTCCCTGGTGGCGAGGCTGTTGCCCTGCCACTGGGCGATGCAGGCGGACGAAGTCTTCAGCTCTGCCTGTAGTTTCTCCCAGACCTTCTTCTTCGGGTTGAGCACCTCGTCCGCTACCCCAGACTCGTAGCCCTCGACCAGCACTCGCTCGCCGGGGGTGGAGGTTGCGGGAGGCAGCAGGGGCTCAACCGTGCGCGGCTCATCCCTGCGAGAGAGATGACACGGGACGGTTAGTTAACAGACCATCTTGAAAGTCACTACTATATCGCGAGCGCAAAGCGTTAAGGGAGAAATAAATACTTTGCAACGGTGCGCGCATGCATTAAGTCTGTGAATGGTCTCTTTCATTGTGGTTATGCATCACAATTGCTAGGACCTTGATATTGAATGAGTGGGGAAAGGAAGGAGTCCAACATCTCAACTGAAAATCATGAATGGCTGAGCGAGATGAGACCGAAGCTACAATTAATTCTCGAAACGTTTTGGGCCATGTGGCGTTGGTCACTCAACCGTTCAAGAAGAACTAGTACCACTGCCCGAAACACTGGAAACACTGGAAGATCATACCGGGCATAAAACAGCACAACACCTGCTCCTTGACCAACCTAATCTACCAACTTAACTACAATGCAAGCGCTGTACAAGGCCTAACAACCAACTCCCTGAGCACCAGGATGAATGGCCACATGCAGGACACGGTCAGGGGACTAGCGGCACAACATGCAGGGACACATCAACGACAGTTACACTACCAGGGAAGTAGTGATGACATCGAGTCCAAAAAGTACGAACCGGTTCCTAAAAAAAACGATTTTTTTTTTTTTTTTTTTAAAGTGACAATTTTCAATCAGCAGGTCAAAAAGTGCCCTTAAAAAGCATTCTTCAAAGTTCAAACAATGCGCGCGTCCTTGAACAACCCATAGCCTATTGTACAATCTGGAGTGGGATGGGCCTAGCATAGGCCTAGCTGATTAACTTCACAATCTGTGAGAAAAGACGGTGCTGTGTAACGTACAAAAAAGAAATAAAAAATTGGAATTTAAATTATCAATTACTTATTACAAATTTTTAACATCACTTTGTGAAAAAAAAAATTTTTTTTTTGGGAAACCGGTTTGAAAAGTTGGAACTGGTTTCCGGGTACCCGATGTCATCACTAGAGGGAAGTAAAGTCACTACATCTAGCTTGCAACGAGAAACATCTTAAGCAGTGGGAACTGAACCATCAAACTGTTACTAACTCCCGCCAGAAACCTAACCTCAACCTGAGGTACGTAAGCCTAGGCCTCCCTCCTCGATTGACCCCACCCCGCCCACTGGCACCTACGCCCCCAACAGCGCCTAGAAGTATCATTTATATTATGTAGGCTTAGGCTAGTGTAATTATTTTTGAGGCAGTTCTTCTCTAATGGTCGAGTGACCAAGGCCACGCGCGCTGAAACGTTGTAACACTTGTGTTTGAATATATTCATGTCTTTTCGTCTCTCTCAGCCACTCACAACTTCAGGTTGGCTGTTAGACTCCATTCCCCACTCATTCACTAACCCAGCCGATAGGCCACTCTATAATATAATATATTAGGGTTGCCGTTCGATACGAATTTCAGTATCGATAATCGGACCAGTTAAATCGATTATCGATCGCGATAATCGTTTAAAAAAAATATCGATCGATAATCGATAATCGAATCAAAATTAGGCCTAAACTTGCTAGTATGTCGACGCGGACTGTGGACCTTTTGCGTGTGCATCCTTTTGTTTCTTCTATTTGCTCAGAACAAGGTTTTTCCACGCTATAATAGTCTTTCACGAGCTCCACCTCCCCCCCACCCCACGCGTCTGGCCGGCGCGACGAGAGCGAGATAAGTGGAGTAGACAGACCGCGCTATGCTACCCGGCTTGAGTGTTGTCTTTGTGAAGGTCGTTCTTCTTGGAAATCGTGGTTCTGTGAAGTTAAATTTCAGCTTTTGTTGAGATTGTCGTTCATTCATTTACGAGATATTACCAGTTTAACCGATGCTCCGATATTTATTACGTGACGAGATGAATATTGTTAGACATTAGTTTGGAAGACGACGTAATATTGGTGTGAGAGAACTGATAAGATAATATTATCGTAGCACTACGGAAAGAAGAAAAGCGATTACGAGTTGGCGTAGAGTGGGGAGGAATGCATCTCGATAAAATACTTGTTGACCTTGCTTGGCCGTGACGCGCCGAGGTTGTGCAATCAGCGCCTGATCGGCGCGGGAATGCAGCCGCCTAGCGCCTGCCGCCCGAGCCGAGCCGGCCCGTAACACACACGCGTCATGCTGGTGGCCTATACTGCACAGTGCAGGCGCTTCGTACCTCACGCCTTACGAGTGTTGTAGATCTCGCAGTGGACGCATTTTTCACGGAATAAAGCGATTAATGTCTTGACTGGTACTATTTTATGAAGTTCTGCAGAGCGGGCGGTAAATTACGAAATTTCGGGCGGGCGAGCTATTCGATTATCGAAATATCGATAATCGATTCTGGAAGACTGAATCGATTATCGATCGTTTCGGGAAATAATCGTATCGATCGATATATCGATTATCAAACGGCAACCCTAATATATATGTTCATCATATTATACTTGCTCCAACAAAAGAATGCAGATGCTTGGTAGTGGTGGGGGTAGTATGAATGTGCAGTAAATGGAATGTCGCCTTTGTGTATGAAAGAGTAACATCTTTTACAAACATGTCAAGACAAAATTATTTGTTCTAGATCACAGCGTTTCTCCGTGTGCTGATCTAGCATGTATAAAGTTGACAAAGTTGTTAGGTTTGGAAAACAAATTCGAGCTATCTGCATTCTTTTGTTGGAACCACTATAGTATCTAGTTATGTGATTCGAAGTGCTAACATCTAGCTACAAATACTTGTGAAAAACTAAAATGGACTACACGGTGAAAACGGTTGAAAACTGTAACTATTGTTATTTGTTGTTGTCCAAAAATAATTGAAATTAAAATTGAAATACTCACACAGAGGCGCACAGCACCATCCCCTGGGACTCGACGCCGCGCATCTTGGCCGTCTTCAGGTTGCACAACACGACCACCAGACGACCCTTCATCTCCTCGATGGGGACAAAGTTGACCAACCCGCTGACAACAACTCTCGGGGTGTCCTCTCCTGCGAACACACGACGCGACACGTCAGTCGAGACACGATCTAACAGTGACGCAACCACGGCCAGAACAATGTGCAATGAATTTATGTCAACAAAAATCTTCTTCTTGTCATATGCCCACGATTGACATTATCCACGACATCATGTGTTTTCTAGTTAGCCAGTAGAGATAGGACTCCTGTTCACTCCAATCCATGCCGTGTGGCATTTTGTTCCGTTCGAACCTTGATGTTTCCATAAACAAAACACGAAACACAAACATAAAAGATGTTTCCAGTCTTGTTTGACAGCTCCACAAATCTGACAAGACACTAGATTAAAAAATTCCAAATCTATGGATAATTTTTCAAGATTCAAGACACAAATTTGTATGTTCTCCAAAAATTTACCACTTTTGGACACAAGAACAAAACAGTTAAATTTACACCGGTGACCGGTCTATGATAATTTCTCAATGAGGGTCTCGCACACATTAGTCCATCAGAGCAGATAAAACACTACTTGCAAATAATGGACTATAAACAAACAAACAAGCAGCAACGTTTCTCTCTCGCTATCCCGCACAAGTCACTCACCGACTTCTATCTTGGACACGTACAGAGTCTCTGCGTCCGGATGTAGCGACACCTCCAGAATCTTCCCCACCCGGATGTCCAGGCGATGAGGGGACATCTCTTCAACCACGGTCTCTGCAACGGACAAGGAACAATGACGTCCAGGCAGGAAACATTGTTGTTTATAACTATGTACCCAGGCACGTAAGGTTCCAGTACGCTACAACCAACCACGGCCTTGCAGACCTCGAGGAGACATCCTAATCCATGTTTACAACTTGTAATCCAATGGATGCGGATGTTCGCACTGTCCATATCACTGATTGCTATATTTTCTATTAAAAATATCGATCTTTGATTGGTTATTGCTTACTCGTTGATTGCGTCAGGCGGATTTATTTATTTAAACCTTAGTCAATAACAGAAGTAAATAAGCGGGTGGACATTGCAACCTCTAGGTACTTACAATGTGTGCAATGAAACAACATAACATTTACAAGACAAAAATATGTAATAAACTTGACTGAAATTAGTAGATACCGGACAATACAATGCCTAGGACTAGGGACTAGTACGTTTTGGTCTTGAGTCGAGTTCCAAACCAACGGTGAGTTTCCACATTACAGTAAACACTTGATATTTTGTTTATAAAGGGTGAAACCCCACTTGACGTACTGTTCTTTGCTGGCGGCGGGTAGGCCTTCGCCACCAAAGCTTTGAGTTCCGGACGCTGGAAGTGAGTCCTGATCGGCTCCAGCAGCTGGTTGATGCAGATCTCTACTCCGGCCTTGAGATCGCCGGGGTGAATCTCCTGCGCGGCGAACGCGGCTTCAAGGTCGGCGAAGCGGGTGAAGGTCGCGTCTCCTCCGTACGCTGCGTCGCGTGGGACAGTGAAGCCTGCGGGACACACAATAACAGTTTGGTTCACCCTCGACATTGTTGGTTGCACAGAAGACATTGAAACGATGATGATGATATTCATGCTATTTTTTCCCCCCCCTCCAATACCAGAAACTTGCACATTGGACATTGTTCTCCGCAGAGCGGCTAAGGGTGAAAGTGCAAGATTGTTTCCTATATCGGGGGCACTTTAGCGATCTTGCTTCATCCCCTTTGCCAACAGCACGTGGTGGTCCCAAGTGCTCACCCACTCAAGTACTGACCACGCCCGATGTTGCTTAACTTCGGTGATCTAGCGAGAACCGGTGTATTAAACATGGCAAGGCCGTTAATAGTGACATCTTTTATTAAGGGCCTATCCCAAAGCTATTTTGGCAGACTCTATTCACAAACGGCTTCACTTAAAGGCTGCACCCCACTTTTTAACTTAACATAATTCAAATATATCCAAGGCATATATTTGCATAACTACAGTAAGCTAGTCAACTATGGCAAAAGGTATCTTTGGAATACACCCAAACGGGAATAGTTCTGGTCTAATTTTGACCATGAAATGAAAGATTTAAGCCAACTTTATGATGTGAGTGTGAGGCAGGGCAGCCTACCTTTCCCCTCCTGGAACTTGTCTGCCAACACGTGCTTGACGAAAGACAGAACGCCGTTGTCCGCGATGTTGCCTGGTTCGCAGAACGCCTTCTTCAGCTTCTTCTTCAGGTCGGAGGGAGAGTCGAGGAGGTCGATCTTCGAGTCTTCTTCGGAGGAAGACATCTTGCCTCCCGCGAGGCCCGGCACTGCGCACATATGTATGTACACATTAGGACTGTGCAAGTAGAAATTTTGACAATCTAATGTTGCATGGATAATGGATTTAACTTGAGAAGAATGAAAAGAAAAATTAAAAACATTCCAATTTCTCATAAAAAAATCAAATTGTTATAGGCCTAGGATTCCAAAATTGTCATCTTGTATCTAAGCATACTAAGTAATGTCAAGTCTGAACCGGCACCTCCACCAACAAACAATTTTTTCCTTTTAAACAAAAATCTGGTATGCTTAGGCCAAACTTCTGACTATCAAGTTGGCTCCCAAATTTGAAGAAACTGCTTAGGCCTATCACTTTATTTTATATTTTATAAAGGCCTTCAACAACAGAGAAAGCTCAAAAGTGCGGTGTAGTGTAGGCATTGGAATACAAATAAATAAATACCAAAGTAGGCCTACATTAGTATTTCAAAAATCACTTCAAAATCAAAATACCGGTAGGTCTATCGAGGTCTATATAACAAAGGTCCTAAGGTCCTGCAATAATTCATCCAGGATTTAAACCCATGTCCCTATATGTCATACTTTTCTTCAGACCTACCATTAGGTCCAGATTCCTTTATCATTACGGGAATGTCACGTAAGCCACACACCCACGCCCTCTAGACACACGCCCGCCCCATAGACGCCCACGCCCACTCACCCATGGGGTTCATCAGGTGTATCCTCTTGGTGTAGCCCAGCTGCGGTAGATACTTCTCCGCGAAGGTGAAGATCTTGCGCTGGTCGACGCCCCCAAACTGTGCGTCGACCTTGAGGTACTCCTCGTCCAGCGCCTGGAGTCCGGGGTACAAGAGTCCGCTGAGCAACGGGTGGTCGACCTGCTTGACAACCTCCGCCCCGGCCTTCTTGGCGTCGTGTTCCGTGATGACTGAGCTCAGACGGTACACGTCTAGCGTGTACTCTCTGCAACGAGACAAGTACATAGAGTGTGTACGTGTGACAAGAGTCCGCTAAGCAACGGGTGGTCGACCTGCTTGACAACCTCCGCCCCGGCCTTCTTGGCGTCGTGTTCCGTGATGACTGAGCTCAGACGGTACACGTCTAGCGTGTACTCTCTGCAACGAGATAGAGTTTGTACGGGTGTGATAGTTTATATGGGTTTGCATGATTTGCTTCACTAGAGTCTAGGCCAAATTCTAAAATCTAAATCTCAATGTTCAAGGGACTTAAGCCAACTCTTTGTCCTTTGAAGTTGTGGTGTATTCAAAGTTCAAACCTCCCGCTTACTTGCCTCGCCACATTTACAAGGCGGTGTTGAAAAGAGTATGGCGTCGTTTCCTTCTGACAATCTCATGCACAATATCATGTAGTAGATTTAGTACAAGTTTTATAATAAATGATGCTTTAAAGCTTACCAGATAATCATGGCTATGCATTATTACGAGCCTTACCTACACCCACATACATACATAACAAAACTGGCGACGAAGATATGGATTTGGTAAGGTAGATTTACATTACAGTTTACAATGCCTGAAACTAGTCCGAGCGTTTCTCAACCACGTGGTAATGCAAGTGGGCTAGTTGCTTCGATCGGACCGTTTAGGCCCGGGGAAGAGCCATGGGACGTTTACGTCGAAAGGATCGAAATTGCATTCGACGCCTTCGATGTGGCTGAAGCTAAGAAGAAGAATGTGTTTTTCTCTGTGCTTGGAAGCGAAACATTTGTGGTGCTACGCAACTTGGCTACACCAAGGACACTCACTGATCTGTCGTTCACAGAGGCAAAGGACCTGCTTACAAGTAGGTACAGCCCTAAGCCTAGCAAACGTACACAAAGGTTTAGATTTCGCAAGCGTCTACAGCTAGAGAACGAAACTATACTCGAGTACCTACAGGAGCTCAGAAGTCTCAGTAAGCATTGCGAGTTCACAGACCTAGATGAGAATCTGCTAGACCAACTCATTGCAGGAGTTCGGGACAAGATTTTGCAAACCAAGCTGCTGGCGGAGGGAGATGCCATTACCTTCCAGAGAGCAGTTGAGATTGCTACGGCAGCGGAGACGTCGCAGCGAGATGTCCAAGTCTTACGCGGAAATGCAGGGGCAGGCGGCCAAGTACACAAGGTCGTGGCTACCCAAGGTACATCGTACAAGGCAGGCAGAGGTAAGCCTAAGAATAATTTTGATTCTAGGCCTAGGCCTACTACAGAGGCAAATTCTGCCAAAGGCATGTGCTATCGCTGTGGCAATGCAAACCACAAGGCCGATGCATGCAGTGCTAAGAACCTGACATGTCACAAATGTCAGAAGACAGGCCATATTTCTAAGGTATGCATGTCCAAGTCTGGGAACAATACCAAGTTAGGGCCTAAGACCTCGGGTACCAATCTGCTTACATCAGAGGTGGAAGACTCATATCTGTTCTGTCTCAAGGTGGAGAAAGATAGACATGAGGGCTCTTTCAAGGTGGCTGTTGAGTTGAATGGAGTAGACTTAACAATGGAAGTGGACACAGGATCAAAACATTCAATCATTGGCATAGACGCGTTTAGACGTCTATGGCCTACCGATCCTCCGCCACTAGCACCATCAAAGTTCAAACTGCGAACCTGGTCACAACAGGAGTTAGCAGTACTGGGAGTGGCAACGGTAACCGTGCAGTATGGGAAAAAATTATGCCAGTTACCACTATACGTGATGCAGACAGATGGGCCTAGCCTACTCGGCAGAGACTGGTTTCACCACTTGGGGCTGGCTGTGACCAGCGTGAACCAGTTAGGTGTAAGTGATGGCAATCTTCCTAAAGAATTGCATGGCCTAGAAAACGTTTTTGCAGGCGGTTTAGGTTGTTACAAAGGGGAACCGGTTCACGTGGAACTAGATCCAAATGCTACACCTGTCTTTCGCAAACATCGGAGCCCACCCTACGCATTGAAAGAGAAGTCTGACCAGGCCCTAGAACAAATGCAACGTGACGGGGTAGTCGAGACTATAGCACAAGGGGAATGGGGTACACCTGCTGTTTTTGTTGCCAAGCGCGACAACACTGTGCGAATTTGTGGTGATTATTCGGGGACAGTCAACCCTGTGTTGAAGGTTGATATTTATCCTCTACCTACAAATACAGAAGTGTTTACAGCACTCTCTGGAGGATGCTTTTTCACACGGTTGGACCTCGATAGGGCTTACACCCAAGTACGAGTGGATGACGAGTCATCACGGGTACTTGCACTGAATACACAGCAAGGCCTACTACGAATGCTGCGTCTTCCATTTGGGCTGGCGTCCGCACCAGCATACTTTCAAAGACTGATGGAAAATCTTCTTAAAGGACTAGAAGGTGTAGTAATTTTCCTTGATGACTTACTCGTTTCAGGAAAGACAAAGGAGGAATGCTGGGCGAGAACGAGAGCTGTGTTGGAAAGATTTGATACTGCTGGTTTACGTCTCAAACTGTCTAAATGCGAATTTATTTTGCCATCAGTAGAGTTTCTAGGGTTTTTGATTGATAGCAAAGGAATCCACCCTACGGAGGATAAAGTACAGGCTATTCGATCGGCACCCGCACCTACAAATCTGCAGCAGTTGGAGTCATTCCTGGGATTTCTTACATTCTACGAGCGCTACATTCCGAATATGGCTACCAAACTTACGCCACTCTACGAGCTTACACGCAAGGGGCAGCAATGGACCTGGAGCCAGAAGCATGAGCAGTGTTTCAACGATGCCAAACAGCAAGTCACATCTGATCAGGTACTGGTTCATTACAGTTTGACTAAACCATTAGTAATGTCTTGTGATGCATCGCCGTACGGGGTTGGAGCGGTACTGTCACATTCCGAGCCAGATGGTTCCGAACCTCCAATCGCCTTCAAGTCTCGTACGCTACAAACGGCAGAGAAAAATTATTCTCAGCTAGATAAGGAATTTTTATCAATCATGTTCGGGTTAAAGAAATTCCACCGTTTTATTTATGGTCGAAAATTTGTCATATATACTGACCATAAACCATTAGTAGGTCTGCTTCGGCCAGGGCGAGTGTTACCTGATGTATTATCCCCACGTATGATGCGTTGGAAATTGACTTTAGGATGTTATCTGTATGATATCAAGTACCGTCCAGGTAAAGAGAATTCAAATGCAGACTTGTGCAGCCGATTACCGATCCCAGGACCGGATACACCAGAGTACCCGGAACCAGCGGATGTGTGGTTACTACAAGGACAGCCTGCAGAACTTCCAATCTCGGCTGACACCATACGTCTGGAGACGAAGAAGGACATCATTCTTTCTAAAGTTTTAGCTGGTGTGCTACATGGCTGGGAACCATCGAAGTTACCGGTTGAGTTTCAACCCTACCTTCGGAATACAACGGGGTTATCGGTGGAAGGTGGGTGTCTTCTCTATGCCAACAGAGTAGTGATTCCCGAGAGTCTACGAGTCGATGTTCTGAAAATGTTACATGCAGTCCATCAGGGAATCGTTGCGACAAAGGCAAAGGCCAGGAGTTATGTTTGGTGGCCAAACATGGACCGAGCAATAGAAGAAATGCTTGGCCAGTGTACATCTTGTGCTGCAAACAAGCGTGCACCCACAACATCGAACGTGATTCCATGGAGTGTCCCCAGTCGACCGATGTCGCGTATACACATTGACTTTGCAGGGCCTACGGAAGGACATACATTCTTCATAGCTGTGGACGCTTACTCTAAGTGGCCAGTTGTGAAGAACACCCGGGGGTCACTTACGGCAAAGACAGCGATTGACGTTCTCCGAGACATGTTCACGGACTACGGGATTCCCGATGAGATCGTTTCAGATAATGCGGCAGCATTCAAAGGAGAGGAGTTTCAAGACTTTCTTTACAAAAATCAGATTAAACACATAACCTCAGCACCTTACTCGCCTGCATCTAACGGTTTGGCAGAACGTTATGTTCAGACGGTTAAACAACACTTACGAAAGTTCACGGCGGATAAGTGGCGTTTGGAGTTGGGAAACATTTTGTTAGCTCTGAGGACTACACCCAGTACCAGTACCGGGGTGACTCCGGCAGAAATGCTAATGGGCCGAAAAATCCACACAATGCTCGATAAATTACATCCCAACAACAAGACTTCTGTGGAGAGGGAGAGTGCGGCTGTTCAAGCTCAACAATCAGACTTTCCTAGCCGACAATTTGCAGAAGAGGACTCAGTGATGTACCGCAACTATGGTCCTGGACCAAAGTGGCTGCCTGGGAAAATATCGGAAGTACACGGGCCCAGGAACTTCACCGTCGAAGATGCCAGTGGAGCAGTACGACGCGTACATCTAGACCAAGTTCTACGCAGAAGTTCGGTGGTACCAGTGGTAGCAAGGGCGACTCTTCCCGAAGCTTCCCAAGTCCCGAATAGTGCTGTAATGCCACCAGATGCTGGCAACTCCAGTGCTGTTATACAAAATGATAATTCTGTACAAGAACGTTGTACAGATTCCCAGGAACTATCTACGTTTAGGGTTCAGTCTCCTGTTGAGTTGACACCTTCAAAATCCCTAATTGGACTGAGTAACTCAAACTCAACTAGTCGTCACTCTTCAAGGGCTACAAAGCCACCATCCTATTTGAAGGATTATCATTGTTAGTTTTTGGATAATGATGCTTTTGTTGATTCAATTATTAAATCTTTAAGTTTTAGGTTAATTTCATTCCAGTTTTACAAGGTTGCATAGTATGTTCCTAAAAAAACTGATTCCTGATTACAATCTTAGTTAGTTACTGTTTTGGAATATTGTGCTACAAGTACCAAATCATTTCATTATTTTCATTTCATTATTGGTACCTAAGCTCACGTATGACTTTGCAATCTACTTTTATGCATTGTAGGTATACTGTTGAGGGGGAGAATTGTGGTGTATTCAAAGTTCAAACCTCCCGCTTACTTGCCTCGCCACATTTACAAGGCGGTGTTAAAAAGAGTATGGCGTCGCTTCCTTCTGACAATCTCATGCACAATATCATGTAGTAGATTTAGTACAAGTTTTATAATAAATGATGCTTTAAAGCTTACCAGATAATCATGGCTATGCATTATTACGAGCCTTACCTACACCCACATACATACATAACAGAAGTGATGGATATATAAGCTCACAGTCATAGTCTTCATCTTTTCAGATATCATTAGCCACAATGCATCTGATTTCATTTACTGTACCTAAATCCCTATTACTTTAGTTGGAATCATTATATTTGGGCAACATTTTGATATCAATTCTGTGGAAGGATGGAGTTACTAAATAAAAAACCCTGATTGATTGTAGATTTACAGAAAGAAAAAGGTTGTTACATTAAAAATTGCTTCTAAAACACACACCACATATATTTGCAAGGCAGTAAGCTGCGTGCCAATATTCAGCAGCTTAGTTGACTATCCTGAAATCAATCTGCTTTCTGCACTGGGCCTATAGAATTGCTTTCAAACAAAGTTGCCGGATACTTTCTCTGGCGACTGACTCCGCTCGCAAGCAAAACAAAGCCACACTTATATGGCATCACACAAGGCGTACTTTGCCCCAAGCTGGTGTGGAATGACTTACTTGGTGAGCTGGTAGTCGGTGCCTCGTACAAACTTGAGTTTATTGAGGGGAACCCCGATGGACGAGAGCATCGCCTTGATCGCCTCCTGGTAATAGTCGGTCCGCAGGGCGAGCAGCTCCCACGGAGCCTTCATGTTGTCCAGGTAGGCGTGAAGGTCGGCAAACAAGATGGTCACCTGGAGGAAACACACCGGAGTCATTGTCCTGTGCTCAACAAGTGTGCGAGGCACTTGTGCTAACTTTCCAGTCATTTTAAAAATTACAACTTTATCAAATACCTACTGTATTTATGCGAGTATAGTAGGGGTGTGCGAATCCAAGTTTTCGCTTTCGAATCCGAATCTCGAATCCTGAGCAAGAATATCCTCGAATCCGAATCCGAATCCAAAGATTATTATTTTCCTAAAGCTGTTGTGCGTGGCATTACCGGCAACTTCCACGTTTCTGTTGTACCTGAAAGAGACACGTGCCCTCTGTTCTGCACAATGAGGCCACTATCTGCATATTCCACATGTGCACTATTGAATAAATTAAAATGCATTATTTTATTTTAGTTAAAAAGTTAAGATTTATTTATAAAAAACACATAATAGGTGCATAATATTTGGGATTTTTTCTGTAAGAACACTAGTGCCACAGATCTGTGCTAGTGCTGCTGACAAAGACACTTCCATGTGCAACACATGCAAGAAAGTATTTAAAACTCCAAATGGTAAGTTTATTTTGTATAACTCATATTTTTGTTTATAACTTTGTTTATTTTGTATTTAGTGATCATCCTAGGCTAGGCCTAGGCCTACCCTAGGTATCTTTTCAAATTACAATAAATGTGCACTTGCTAGGCCTAGGCCAGGCCTAGGCCTAACACTTCTAAACATTATCTGTTCCTAGTCATATTTCGATTTGTATAGGCCTATTTTATTACATTATAGCCCCAACATAAAGCCTAGGCCTATGTGTATTTCTTGCCCACACACTAATGGTGAAAGACAGATCACACAAACAGTAGGCCTAGACATCCTTCCAAATCATAATGCGGACTAGGCCTAGGCCTAGCGCCTAGGCCTAAACTACTGAGCTTGGGATAAGCCTCTAGGCCTAGTATGCCTACCCAGACCTAGCCTAGGCCTAGGCCTAGCAAGTGCACATTTATTGTAATTTTGAAAGATAGGGTAGGCCTAGGCCTAGCCTAGGATGATCACTAAATACAAAATAAACAAAGTTATAAACAAAAATATGAGTTATACAAAATAAACTTACCACTTGGAGTTTTAAATACTTTCTTGCATGTGTTGCACATGGAAGTGTCTTTGTCAGCAGCACTAGTGTTCTTACAGAAAAAATCCCAAATTGCACTCTTAGCCCTTTTTTTGGACGTCGCTTCAACCGGCTGCGGATCATCCGCATCTTCCTCGTCATTATTATTCATAACTTTTTAGTTTTTTTGACTTATAAAAAAAAGTATAGGTGTAAAAAGTAAAAAACGTTTTCCGTGTGCGTGATATGAAACAGCTGGAGCTTCAGTGACGCAATGACGGCCAGATGCACACCGGTATATCGATCGATCGCAAATCGCAGTAGTGGCCATATAATTATATCGACCGATCGCAAATCTCAGTGGCAGTCAAATATATCGATCGATCGATCACAAATCGCGAAGGCGCAGATTTGGCGCCAGATTCGAAATCGGCCGAATACTTCGAAATTTAGGATTTTGGATTCGACTGACGAATCGAATTCGAATCTTCAAAAGATTCGATCCGGATTCGATAATTTCGAAGCTTCGCACACCCCTAGAGTATAGGCCTCGGGTATATTTGAAATTGTCAAGTTCAAAAAGTGGGGTGCGGCCATTATGTGAAGCCATTTATCAATAGTATTTATATCCAAATCTTTAAAACCTGAGTGGTCAAAATAAGGGTGCGGCCTTTCACATCGAGGTCGAGGGCGGCTATAAGCGAGAAATACGTTTGAATGCAAAAAGTAAGCAAATTTAGAAGGTAAAGTTTGAGATGTAGGAAAATGTCAGAATGGAATAACAAATATTTCCAAGGGCGGGAATTCTCACTCTCTTTTTTCTCTCTTCTACATAATTTACGATTTAATCTTGATTCCCTTTGGTCTACCCAAGCTAAACCTTTCCCAGATGAGCAATGGATAATGTTTGAGGTATTAGTCTAATTGTAATATTTTCATTGTTTTTAATTACCCTTAATCTTAGCACTGTGCTGTATGATGTAGGGTCTGTTGAGAATAATAATAATAATAATAATAATAATAATAATGCTTGTTTTTCCACATAAAATGTTACATGTATATACATGGTATATTTTGTAAATACCCAAGGCACGGTGTGTACCTGTTTTTAGTAGGGTTTATGGAAAGATCTAAAATATTACTAAATGAAACAATAAGATAATAAATTAGATATAAATATATACATATAAGGTCTATACAAAAGTCACATTAGGCATATATTAACATTTTTGTCATTGACTAAACATGATAAACTGTCATAGGCCATGTGTAAACTTAATGCATTTGACACAACACAACAGAATAAACACAATTGTACATGTTATAATACATGCAGCATTATAATAACCATAAATCAGATGACTTAGATAACAATGTGGGATTAAATTAGGTAGGCCTACAGTGTTAGGTCTAGGTTCCTTTTTTTTTTATAAATTTGATTTGATTTGATTAATTTCAACCCTATAGATTGAATCAGAGTGAGAAGTCTGTATCTGAAGGTATTCAGAATTGAGTAGTATGCTTTTTTTAGAAGATACTTTGTTTTTTGCTTAAATCTATCAGGTTGTTAGGTTCTTAATGTTAATGAAGTTTGTTAAAAAGTTTATAGTATGTGTGATGAATTTTGTTGGGTTATTTTCTATTATGAAAGTCTCAGAATGTTTTCATTTTGTCGGGTTTGTGTTGGTGAATGGCTTATTTAACATAGCATTGTTAAATTTTTTTCTTTGTTGCCAGAAGGGACGTAGTATTACATCTGTAAAGGTAAGTATTTTTGTTTAAAATGTATTTTACAGTGTGGTTTAATGTAGGTATCTTTGGGATTGAACCAGGTAGAATATCACGTAAACCTTTTTTTGGAGACAGAAATTTGTTTGGCAGAAGTAGAGTTCCCCAGAATTCGATGCCATAGCGCATGTGGTTTCAAGTTTGCAAAAAGTCAGTTTAGCTATTTTTGTGTTGTCTGTATTTGACTGATTTAATGAAGATGCTGAGTTAAGTTTTTTGCTAAATTTAAAACAATGTTGGTTCCAAATTTAGGTGTTGGTCTATGGTATGCCTAGGGAATCCGGTATTTCAGTTTGATTGAAATTGCGTTATCTTCGGTATTTGAATAGTTGTGAGAGCATGAGCGTTTGGCTGTGACATGATTGAAATTTTATAAACTTGTTTTAATGAGTTTAGTATGAGTCATTGTCTTAAACCATATAGTGGCAATTTTTACCTTTTTCTTCCGACTTTAGGAGACAGCTCATTGAAAACGTCTTTAATAAAAGGTAGGTTATCGTCAGCGAACATTTCAGACTCTAGTATGTTCCACAGGTAGGTCATTCATGAATACAATGAAAAAGAGTGGTCCCAGAATTGAACCTTGAGGTACTCCCGCGGGTAATTTGTTCTGGATCAAGAGGTATTTACTCTCATATGTGTCACATACAGCAGAGATTGAACCTGTTGCATTTGCCTTCTAGATAGGATTTTATAAGTTTTAGTGGAATTCCCTTATCCCAATAATTTCTAATTTTTGTAGGAGAATTCTGTGGGAATATGCAATAAACGCTTTAGATAGGTCACGAATATTCCTATAGTTGTTACCATTTTCTAAGCCATCAATTATATTTTAAAGTATTTTCTATTGTTTCATGGTTGACCGCTTTTTTCTAAAGCATTTGATGGTCGATAGAATATTGTTTTGTCAAAGAAGGATATCAATTGTCATAGATAATTTTTTCAATAATTTTTAGAAAATGCTGGTAGTAAAGAGATGGGTCTATAATTGTCAACACAACTTTTTTCTCCCTTCTGTGAATAGGAATAATCTTTGCAATTTTTAATTTGTTTGGAAAACATCCCGTCTCCAAACAGTGTTATATATGGTGTGCTAGAGGAGTAAACTATGTTATGTATGCATTTTTTAATGAGTGAAAATGGAATATTGTCCATTCCACATGAGTGTTTGTTTTTCATTTGGGAAACAAGTTTTATTATTTCAGTTTCTATTGTGGGGTTAGGTATATGAATGTGTTGGAGATGAATCTGTCTTTACTAGGTGCTTAAAGAAATCTCTAGGATTATTACTTTGATTTTGGCTAAGTGGAGCAGTTAGTTTACTGGCTGATGTGGCAAAACTATGATTGAAAATGTTTGATATTTCTTGTTGATTTGTGATTTTATGTTTGTCAGGAGTCATCAATAACATGTTATGGCTTGGTTTGAATTGACACCTTTTTTTGAATGATTTATAATTTCCCATATTTTTTTAGTTTTATTATTACTATTCGAAATATTATTGTTAATTTCTAGATTTTTTGCTGCAATTTAGTATTTTTTTGTATATTTTTTTGTAATTTTTGTATAGGGAAATTTGTAAATGTGTTTTGATAGTGATTTTTCATAGATAGAAGAATTTTTAAGTTTTTTTGGATGTATCTATTCCCTTTGTTATCCATGGTTGTTTAATAAATTTTTGTTTAATTTTAACGTTTTTTCAGGAAAGCATTGATCAAAGATTTCAGTAAATTGTCTATGAATACATTATATTTATCCGATGAGGTTTCCGCTTATACACATTTTCCCAATTTACCTCTAAAAGTTGTTCATGAAATGCATCTATACTTATATCCTTAAATTTCCTTCTTGTAACTGTTTTTGGTTTAATATCACCAGACACCTTTTCTATTGGGATTTGCTGTCCGAAGTGATCTGATAAGCAGTTTTGCATTACCTTTGTAGTGAATGTATTGATGGTAGGTCTGTTGCAATATTGTCAATAATTGTGGCGGTTTTGTTGATGCTGATCAAAGCGTGTTGTTTCAGTTATTGTGAATTTAAGGTTAAACGATTGCATTAGATCATCTATTTTATTTCTGTTTATTGTATCTTTTTTAAAGTCAGTATTAAAGTCACCAAGTATGACTATTTTTTTCTTTTCTTTTATCAGTTTTTGAAGTAAGTCGTGTAGTCTGTCAATGAATATGTCTATTTTACCAGATGGAGCTCTGTAGAGTGTGAGTACGATTAAGCGTTCCTTTTTTAAGATCCTTTACTAGATTGATTTCAATTCCTGTTATTTCAAGATCTTTTTCTGTGCTTATAGAATTGATTTCTGGTCTTATTATTATGCTGTTATTGTTTATTTTATTATTTACATAAATAGCTACTCCACCCCTTAGATATTTTGATCTGCAGAAGGCATTTACTTTAGTGTAATTACATATTTGTGCTGAATCTATTTCGTCATTTTTTAACCAATGTTCAGAAACACAAAGTATGCTGATTTCTTCATTTTTCATGTAGCAGTCATTTAGGAAGACTTCTAAACCATTTATTGAGCTGACTAGTCCTTGCATATTTTGGTGCATTAATTTAATACTGTTAGTTGAGGTGTAGATGGTTTTGTAGGCATAGGCCTATAGGTATATTTATTGAAATAGTATGTTCATCATCTAAATTGGTCAATTGACTTGTTTTTATTTTGGGATTTCTAATCAGAGGCATTCTTGAGTTGGTGAACTGTTGGGCACTGTTTATAATATGTTTAGTGAGGCAACTGTTCGGGGAGAAATTTTGTAATTTAATTGATTTGATAGAATTTGTATCTGATAAGTTTAGATTGTTAGTTTCTACAGTTTGGGTCTTGATTTTTTTTTGGGGGGGGATCCGAAAAGGAATGTATTTAGGCCTATGCAATGATTTTGTTGTTCTATTTGGTTGCATACGAATAGGCTGATGGCTTCTATACTTAGCAACTCTGCTGTTTGTTGGTGGAGGTCTTGATGTGTTCTTCTCCTCTTCTTGTGGTGACGAGAGAGCCGGTACTTGAAACATTGTGGCGTCTGGAGAAATCGTGGGACCTGGGATCGGGCTCGTTGTGGCATCTGTGATTCGAGATGTCTTGGTCGTTGCAAATGTGAACGCTGTGTCAGCTGCGTCTTTAGGTATCATACCAGTAGTCGAATCATGAGGCTTCGTCATGTATTGAGATGTCGTCGTACTCGGGACTAGGCTCATTGTGGTATTTGTGATTCGAGATGTCGTGGTCATTGTGACTGGGTTCGTTGCGACAACAGCTTCTTTAGGTATCGTACCAGTCGGATCTTGAGTCTTTGTCGTGTGTGGAGATGTCGTCGTACTCGGGACTAGGCTCATTTTGGCATTTGTGATTTGAGATCTCGTGGTCGTTTCGACTAGGAAAGTTTTGTCAACTGCATTTTTAGGTAAGGTAGCAGCAGTTCGTAGGATTACCCGGGAAACCCAAATTTTGGGCCATAATAGACGGTGATGGGATATTCCCTGCTTGGCTGTTGACAACGTCATACATTTCACCAAGTTTTCTTTCCCTAGGTCTAATGCAGGGAGTTGAATCTTCATTACTTATGCTCCTGTCTAGCAATTTCTCATCTATGGAGGTATGTGGGTGAGTTTGATATAAAGCTTTGACTTCTTTTCTTTCACATATCTCATTTGCTATCAAGTGGCTATTTTCACCTTCCCGCTCAGGTTTAGGTGCTGCCCTTGTTTTTGGGGAAGTGTTTCCTTTCAAGATTTTACAGAAATCACCGATACCCCTAAAGTATTTCTTAGGAGGTACTGATTGAACTATTTATTTTATCAATCATGTTATTATTTCTGTTAGTTTCTTGTTATCAGTATAATCATATCTGTTTAATACTTCCCAAGACAATTATTTTTGGGCGGCATCGGTACTGGTTGTGTCTGAGTGTTCGAAGTGCATTTCTTATGTTGTTTCTGTCTCCTCTATATCATTTGAACCAGCTATAATAAGTATGGTGTCATTTACTGAGAGTTTTCCCATTTCATTTTCAAATCCTTGCATCACTTGGAGGGCACCTGCCCCTGGCTTGATCATGGCATCAATTGATACCTTGTTGCTAGTCATTTTATTTGTTTCCAGTTCCTTCGTTATGAGGGAGGATAGGAACCTGCCATGACTGTCTGCTAGTATGATAGCTTTCGTTTAGTATTGACCTCAAACTGAGCCGCATTTCCAGAAGGAAAGATAGAAATATGCCTAGGCTTACCTGGTCTTGGGATGGTGGACGAGTTTGTATAATAGGTGTTCACTATTGGTAAAGCAATTGATGGTATGGCATAGCATGTGGCATTTGAGTGGAGAGGAGTAGAGTAAAGTGTTGCCTCGTGCTGCGCTCGACTACTGCTAGCGGAGCGTATCTCATTGGCAGTGCTATCGGTGCTACCACCTATCGCGTCAGATTTTTTAATTTGCGGTACGTTTGCAAGGCCGTGGGTTCCATTTGTGATTTTTAGGTTATTGTAATTCAATAGGCTAGTTAGAGCTTCCTTTTGGATTGAGAGTTCAGTTATTATTTCACTTAACTGGTTTGTGATGCTTACTTGAAACTCTGTGAAGTTTGGAGCACAGCGGCTTGTCGTAGGTGCTTGACTGCTAGGTCTCTCGATGCCCGCGTTGCAGCTCTGTAGATCTAGGCGTGATCCGCCTAGGCCTGCGTAGTTTACGATAGTGTTGTTTAGGCCTACTTGGCATGAAGTCGAGTTCTTACTTTGTACTTTATTCTCATTATTGTATAATAGTTGATCGCTCACTGCATTAACACTTAAGTTTGGTTGTTTATTTTTACTTTTACTTGACAGATTTTTGTTGTAAAAAACACGAGAGATGATCTTGATAATATGGTCTCGCGTGTCGGCCATATTTCTGGACTGTTTTCCGTTAGTCACCACGCAAGTGACATAAAGACTTCCTATTTTCTTCCCAATGAGATCTACAACAAGATTTATATATCCTTACCTTCGTGGTATTTCACTTAGTATACTCGTACAACTAATATCACTTAATTTGAAAACTGCGGCCCGATGATCACTGTTAAACAATTTATTTATTGCTGAGAAAAAAAAAGCGTCGTTCATTAGCCACTGCCTTCTGTGAAATTGTGAAATGATTGTAGGCCTATACACTGTACCGGTATAATAGTTGTGTTCCTATAATGTATATTTCAATGTAGGCCCCTACTTGTGAAAATAGCTAATTTAATTTGCTAAATAAACTTACAACTACTAGGGACTACTAGGTACACCCTAGTACCCCTGGGGCCTACTAGGGCAAACAATTGAATGAATATGAAGCACAAGATTATACAAATGAGAGGTTGTTGAGATGAGTGCCAAATGGCTGCAAGATGGTGGAGCAAGTAGGAACCCAAGGGCTTTCTTTTTATTTGGTAGTAACATGTATACCTAGCACAGTTATTGTATAGCATGAGGAAGACCTCAAGGACCATGAATCAACTCTTTCTCTCCTACCTCGCAGCCCGCCCTGAGGAAGTCCCCGATCTTCGCCATGGGCACAAAGTACGCGACGTGCGGCCGCCCGGTGGTGGCCGTGCCCCAGTAGATCTTCAGGTCTCGCTCCTTGAGCACGGCGGCCATCTTGTCTTCCCCGAGGACCTCCTGGAGGTTCCGGGATATCAGCGCCTGCTTCTCCGCGGCCGACAAGACAGAGTCGCCCATCGAACCCATCGCAGACAGGATCTCCTGGGGAGCGACAAGGTTCAATTAGTCTCGGATCACACCAGCACAAAACATGCGTAGCGTAAAGACACTAGAAGGCCATGCAAAGTTTGGAATGCACATTATTATATCAGCTGACTGCGATGTTGTCTGCACGGACTCTTATTCTCACACTGGTGTAGTGAAAGTGAATCTAACGATATGTTATTCTCATGCTGGAATGTTAGAACTTAGAACCGACATAACTTATGAAACTTACCATTTCAAATCAATGCCGTTGCAACTTCGTAACCTCGTTAAAAATACCCTGCTATTGCTAATAGAATTTGATTTGAGAAAGTGGATCTTAAAATGGAAGTTTCTATCGAGTTCACAACGGAACACAATCACAACGTAGGAAATATTAAAATACAACCATCCCTTGTATTTAATGTGAATCAATCCAGAAATTAAAAAATCCATCCCAGCGGGGTATCGAACCCCGGTCTCCGATTGCCGGTCGAGTGCTTTCCCCCTAAGCTGCCGGGGCGGTTAACTTCATAACATCTGGATTGTTGGTGCACTGTAGATCTGCATAGATTGGAACAGTACTGCCAACGATTTTGCTGGCTTTGAACTGACCATCTAAACAAGATTTAGAATGCCATTACCTAACGCAGGTTCCAATCTATTCAGATCTACTAGGAAAACGCTAAAGTCCCGCCGCGTTGATGGATGAGCTTTTTTAAGTTTTTAGTTTGCGTGGGATATCTTTACTTTTGCAAGTGCTTTGTTTGCTACCTACGCATGATTGATGTGTGATTGTGATGATTGATTGTGATTGTTGTCAAATTTCTTTTGTTACCTGTCAATTGGTATTATTTACCGTAAAAACTTATATTAAAAGCTTTATTTCTATGGATTCTGGCCAACTTTTTCAACTTTTTCTTTTAAAAGGTACTACATCACCATAACCTTAATGTCCATGTATAATATGAACGTTGAAGGCCCACCCGTTTGGTCAGAATTGGCCCAAATGACACGAAAATATCGCACTAAAAGTCAAAAAACTTATATTAAAAGCTTTATTTCTATAGATTCTGACTAACTTTTCCAACTTTTTCTTTCAGAAAGCAATACATCACCATTACCTTAATGTCCATGTGAAATATGAACGTTGTAGTCCTACCCGTTTGGTCAGAATCGGCCCAAATGTCTCGAAAATATCGCACTAAAAATCGAAAAAAAATCGTAAAAGTGCGATATTCATGAGAAATATTTCTTCGATTGTACCCAAAAACGTGGCACGTCTAAGTTCAGAGATTTCGAAGGTTCCCTTAAATTTTCATCAAGATCGCATATGCCGTTTGCCCGGAATCGTGCGAACAAACAGACAAAAAAACAAACAAAAAAAAAAAAAAAAAAAAAAAAAAAAAACAACCGAGCTAAATTTTTTGGGGGGTCAGTGAAATTGAAGTCTTCGCTTCGCTCATCCAACAATGCAACAACAATCCCGATGTTATGAAGTTAACCGTCCCAGTAGCTTAGGGGTAAAGCACTCGACCAGCAATCTGGACACGGGGTTCGATACCCCGCTGGGATGGATTTTGTAATTTCTGGATGATTTACATCAACTCTGTTACACCTACGGGAGTGTTTCCCGATTAATGAAATTGAGAAGCATCTTTGGATAGCGCTTGCGAGCCTAAACTAATTGGGCGTACGAGCAGCCAGTTGTATAAATGTTTATATTTCCTACGTTACCCTTATGCTGAGCCAAGTTGGCGCAGCACTTTAGACCATAAAATTACAAATAAGAGCAATTTTCATAAAGCCTTCATTAAATGCATACACCCATAAATATTTTTGCAACATTAATTTGTTATTTAAAAAAATAAAAAATAAAACTAAGGATGTAGGCCTACATAGCTCATTGCTTATGCATATTTATTAGGTAGGCCTACCGGTACGCAAACTTCTTAATATTATACATTATATTATGATACATTATTCTTTATTTCCTTACATGACTACAGACATTTTGATGGACCACTAATAACAATAAAATATTTACATTAATGTGAAAATGACAAATTGTTCACAAAATTCACGATTAAGTCACAAATTGGGGAATATTCACCAAAATATAAATGTTGGACACATCACAAGCTACAGACCCAGAGCTCCCATAGCCACAACAACAATCAACACTAGGTAGTGCATGTACAGTACAGGCAGTGAAAGGAGAGCTAATATTGTAACATCAATGAAACAGCAATCTGTAGGCCTAGGTAGGTAGGTAGGTTACGTCAAAACACCAATCTGGTAGGCATAATCATTTATACACACGACAAGCGGACACAACAAAGAAGCAAAGCATTTCAAGTCAGATCAGACACATGCAGAAGCAACGAGCGATTAATGAATCCAGCCCCCACCTTAACGACATTTAATTGTGGCAGATGTAAGTTCAGCGACGTTACGTCCACCGATGGGAAACGAAGCTTGTTCAGAGGCGTTAAAACTTTGCAGGTGTCTGAGCCATCTGCACACGTTGGGCAACTCCTTGCCGGGCAACGAGGTAACGGATTGGAACACAATACGGTCAACGTGAGAGGGGTGGAAGCCAGCGATGTAACTGCGCTCGGATAGAATCTCATCGAGAACCTTCAATGCATGATCTTCTCCCATAGCGAGTGTGTAAGAAAAACCATCACCCACTGAAATATGATGAATAAGTTAGGCCTATATTATACAAGTAAGTCCATGATCTTCTTCCGTAGCAAGTAGGTATGTAAGAAAAACCATCACCCACTGAAATATGATGAATAAGTTAGGCCTACATTAGGCCTACATTATACATGTTAGTCCAAGAAAGAACAAGACAAAGAGCCCGACCTGGACTCAAACCTAGGTCACTTGCATGCAAAGTTAACATCTTACTGAAAATAGGTCTACAAAAGCTTTGATGGTGAATGGTGATTAAATGCTCGGTATTAGTTGTAAGACTTTCTTCCAGCAATTGAGTTTTCACTAAGTGGCACTTTGTGAATCTCTCTCTTCTTAGGCTATAATAAGTAGGCCAACCTAGGTCCTACAATATTTTTATTATAGCATGGGGCCTGGTGTACCTATGAGAAGATTATACCTAGATGGCATACAATACAGGACATAGATTTATTTAATCTCGTTGAAAGGCCTACATTACAGTCATTATCTAAAGCTAAATAACAACAGCAAAATAAAGTAATTAACTTGTCCATAGAAGACACGGAACTCTACTAGTTTGACGGAATTGCAATTTTTTGTTTTTTACTTATTTTCTTTGCCAAATCACTGATATTTCAAAGTATATTAAAAATAAATGCGCGGAAACCAATTAAAAATAATTTTCAGCTTCTGTTTTTAATAAACAAAAGTAAGTTATAAGTAGCGCGGAGCGACGCGGCCTAGGCCTACCGTGCTGAGATGTAGGTACTCACTGCAAGTTACCTTACAAGAACACAAAAAAATCCAAAATAGAATCATCACGTTTTTACTGTTATAATAAAAAAAACTTCAAAACCTTTAACGTCGCTATTTTAAACGAAAATCCTTTTGTGGTGAAAGTCCTTTATATTTAAAATAGCGACGTTAAAGGTTTTGTAGGTGGAGTATTTTAGCGAAAATGGTTGGTACGCCTAGTAAGTAAAATCAAGACGTAAATACCAAACATGGCGGATCAATGACAGTGAAATGAGCGAGTGTTTGTGTTAAATATGTGTTATTCTATTTAATTGGTATATTTTCAGAGTGATTAGTATAAATAAATCGTTAATAATGAGGTCTTCTTCATTTGTTTCTAATTTGAAGTTGTTTTTTATTCTTTTTCTTTGGAAAAAAACTGTGTTGAAAAGTTGGACCGCACCTACTGAACTAGGCCTACCTATAGTAGCCCTACCAAAACGACCGATTCAAGAAACTAAAAGTGATTAAATAAGTCCAGAAACTACTTTCTGCGGCCCAAAACCAAGAAAATACATAATAATATTCAGTTAGAAAAAGGAAAATCATAAATTTAATGCAAAATAACACTTCCGTCAAATTAAGATTATACCAGAAGACACAAAGTAGGAGTATAAAAGCTGCTCTACAATAGCTTCTCGTTATAGTTAAATCTGAAGTTTCAACCGACGTTGGACTAGGTCGCAGACAGGCTGGTGAGTAATGCGAGTTAAAGTCGTCTCAACGAACACAGGCTGCAACGATGGTTGAGATTAAATAAACACCTAGGCCTAAGCCGGAACTCTTGTCGCTAAGCGGGTCCAACTTTCAACCACACTTTTCCCCCAATAAAATCAATGGAAAACAACTACAAATTAGAAATAAATGTGTAAAAATTCAATATTAACAATTTATTATTAATCACCACTTTGCAAAATTAACAATTACATAGGTGAACACAATATTACTCACAGACTAATTGCACTGTTATTAGTTGATCACGGCGGCCATTTTTGCAAAGTCTCTCCATCCTCCACCGTACAACCAAAACACACCAAACTTACGTTTGTCCTGCGGTCCCTGTCGTGTTTGTTTGTTTGTACCTCATTCTGTTCTGGGGGCCAGCCCCCCCGCCCCCGCCCGGGGCGCCCCCCCCGGGCCCTATTCAGTAACTTCACGGGTTCAACTCTGTCACGGGACCGACTCGGTAGTAACAGTAATCGTTCCGGTTGTTGTTGGTCGAGGTCGAAAGGTATGATTTACATGGCCGTGGACGGTCAAATGTGAACAAATGATTCGCAGTCAGTTGTCAAATATTCGAAATGACATAGATGTGTGTTTATTTCCAATCGGGGAGAAAATTGGATTTAAATGGGATAATTTCATTAAAAAAGGGAACGTACGGGACTTTTAGGGGTAGGCCCTTACTAAAGGTAGGTTTTCTTTGAGCATACTATTGTTATTCGTTTGATAAAGTTAAAAATCTGGTTGTGTTTACGTGTAGGCAAGGCTTATCATCCACCATTTTATACAAATATAACCGAGTCGGACTCGGTTGTCACGGATTATATTGCAACGATATCGACCTCAAGTGGGTCGATCACTTACAACCGAGTCAATTACGGTAGAAAACGCCTGGGTCCAACTCCGTCCAGAGTTATAGAATCGCAGTCCTGGACCCCCGTGCTATTCGACTATTTAATTGTTTACTTATAAAATAACCACAATATCGCAAAAAGGTTGGTACACCTACTAAGTAAATAACAACCAAAATCCAAAATGGCGCGTTGATCAGAGTGAGACGACGTTCATGTTCAATAATGTAAATTATTTGACATTATTCGTGTAATTCGAGAGTGTTTACTATTAATTACTCACTATACTTACTTAATATTAACTTATTTCTAATTTGAAGTTGTTTTCCATTGATTTTATTGGGAAAAAAGTGTGGTTGAAAGTTGGACCCGCTTAGCGACAAGAGTTCCGGCCTAAGTAGGCCTAGGCCTAGGCTGGGCCCTAGCCAGTAGGGCAAATTCCAGTGAACATGTGGCCACAGTTTAACTTTAAAACTTCATTTTATTGTATAATAGAGAATCTATATAAACATAAGGGCTTATTAATACCTGTTAGTTTTGTTCAAAGTCTTATTGTTGGACGATTTTGTTAAACTTATTGCTTAGCAAATACGTAAGACGGGTTTAACCTACAAATGCCAGCAAATAAATATCTGCAAGCTTCTTAAAATTGGTCAAAATAAATAATTGAGTTATTGTTGTATGTAAAAATAATGGCCTAAGTGAGGTTGATAACGTAATTTATCAATATTATTCCTATATATAGCTCCACATACCTTTGTCTTATTATTTACAAACTTTTAAAGCGGCCCCGATAAACAGCTGTTGAATGTAGTGGCGAGAAGAAAGGTGTGCACGTGGTCTTCGATCGATCGAAATGCGAGATGAATGAAGCAGCTGTGTGTGGTTCACACTTCGACACCAGATGGCAGAAGCTGTCAGACTGTCAAACAGACGTAAAAAAATTAAAAAACAAAAAAAACAACACGTAGGAGGCCTACGATTTGTTTGAAATAAAACTTGCAAAACGATTTCGGTATCTTGCGCCAATCCTATCTGAAACCTGATTCCGTGACCGAAGTCTAAAGTGTTGGGAGCTGAAGGGCCAGTAACGCAAGACTCGCTACAAGTGTGAAGAAGTAGGGCCTAGCTAGATGAAATTGAAACTAGCATCATCGTCGGAAAAGCCTGCGTAGCCGCTAGGCCCACAGAGTTCAGTTAGGTATCTAGCTTAGCCCTAGTCATTGGGATATCCCTTCCCTAGTGCTAGTGATTTCTCGTCGATACTAGTGTCGGCAAGAAGCTAGGGTCTAGGCCTAGCATCTATCTCGGTAGCGAGAGCGTTAAATTCCGTGATCCAAAACATTCAACATGGCTAATGACCTTTTGACTCGTCTGAAAAGATCGTCGATATCCCACCTGGCTCTGGCGATTACGTTCATCACCTCCGGACTAATTATCAACGTTATACAGTGTTTCTTGTATGTTTGTGTGCGCCCCTTCAACAAATATGTATTCCGGAAGCTCTTCTACTATGCAGCATACTGGCTCTACAGTCGTAAGTAACGCATTTTGTAATTTTTGTAACAAAAGAGCAAAGGCCCTAGGCCAAGGCGTGGGTGGGTCTAGGGCACTGGTTTAGGGCCACAGCTGACAGCTGCCCAACCGTTAATCACTACAAACAACGACACAGGAAGGCCTAGGCCTATCCCAAATTAGCCAGGGTGTTAACTCTTAACTCTAGGCCTGTTCTTAAATACAGCCTCGGGATTCTGTAAGGATCGTTTATTATCAAGGTATCAATTGCTATCAGGCGATACACTAAATTGACACTTACTGCCAGATAGCGATTGATGCTCGATAACGATCCTTACAGAATCCCAAGGGCCGAGGCACACCGTTTTCCTACGTATGCGCTAGCCTACCATGCATGTGTAGGGCTGAGGGGGAAAAAGGCATCAACGTCGCCCCCCGCCTACCACGCAACGGGGGCCCATTATCCCCC
>JAMZAV010005877.1:0-33912 GCA_024449915.1 Sweltsa coloradensis
TTGTTATTATACGCAACCCGCATAAGGTAGTGATGTACATGTGTGCCAAATTTCAGTCGATCAGAGAAACGGTGCGACCTGTACCGAAGTAGTAACAGAAAAAAAAACAAAACAAACAGACATTCGAGGAGCCATAAGAGTCAAGTGGAGACGCTCGCTACGCTAGTTCAATTAACACCAAATGATTACTATAACTAAATATTGTTTCTGTTTGTACATTCCCATGCTGCACAAGCTAAATCCATATCAAACAATCCAGTAAAATACTTTATTGCATTAAAAAACCATAAATTAAAACGCCAAATCGCCATCTTGAATATGGCAGATTGACTCTTCAATTTGCTACGCTCGCGTCTGTGCGAACCACTGCCTCCTAGATGTTCGTCCTGGCTCAACGAGGAGCCACGACGAACATCTAGGAGGCAGTGGTGCGAACGTATTGGAGACTGCGGATCTAGCCTACTAGGTGTTTTAATATATCTATGGAACCGACGAACGAGGGTGTTATCAATATCCGAAGTGCGATCGTCGTATTTTAGGAACTCGTACGTTGTTTAACTAATAAAATAAATAATATTAAAAATTATTTTAAATTATTAAATATCACATATCTCTGTTACATTTACGTCTGTCGTGTACCCTTGTGTGCACAGCTCGTCTTCGGCTGTACAAGCTGATCAAATTCGAAATGAAAAATTGATAAAAGCTCCCTCGTTGATGTAAACCTGCCTAGTGCCTATTGTAGATGGAGATTTACAGTAGACATTCTGCGGTGTGATAAACTTCGATCCGATGACTTGCAAAGATTTGCAATGTACCTACAACAGTAATCACGATATAATGTATCCTAACGCTGCCCGTCACGTCTCGCCGTGTCAATGAACCAACATTTGGACAGTTTCCTGCTCACTGCACTGGTGAAGTCGACTAATTATAAAATTAAACAATTAATGTTGGGTTGTTAGTCTGTTTGGCAGTGTCGTTTACGTACAGAGACTGGCAAGACAGTAACTTACAGTAGAATAACCTGGTTAATGTATGCCGTGCATTGAGTACAGGCTCTCACTGCCTCGGCCATAGTTCGTCATTGATTGACTTAAAAACTGTTCTCCATTATGTATTTTCTCTTATCATCCATGCATGTACTTATGTGATGTCTATGTATACCTGTTTTGTGAATCAGGAAGTAACTAACATAAATACAAGATAGTTCTCTTTTCTTGGTCATTATTTTGTTGTATGTGACATTATTGTATTGTCCATTGTGTTAATACGAGCACTAAACTGAAATTTACTACCAACTTTAAAAAAGGCGTATTTAGAGACTACCCACTCGGTCACATAACTGATTTTCAGTGGGGGACAATAATTTAAAGCCAACTTTATTTCTCTTCTAATCGTGTGCTAGATGAAAAGAGTCCATGTCACGGGATTTCTGTCCTTGGATCTGCCAGTCTTATCTTGCCATGTGCTCATTTCAACATTTCAACCATTACCAAGTGTTTTGAAATTGTTCTAGCAAAATTTGTATTTTAGGGAAAAAAGTTACTAGGCCATTTTTACAGGCTATGCCTATCCCTATAGCTAATACATTAATTTGATTGGACATTTAATTGCTTTTTTGACAACATATTTTTCTAGAACAATTTCAAAAGAATTTGTAGTGCCATGTTGAAAATAATGTCAAGTAAGTTAAATATGTTCGGTACTTGTAGGGATTGGAAAAAGCGTTTAATTTCCGAAACGTTTGGTTTAACTCCTCGAAATAATTTCGCGTTTAAACTTTTAGGCCCTATTTTTAAAAAAAAATAATATTTATATACTATATATAATTTTAAGTAGGCGGAGGCCTATAGGTTGTACAACAAAAATCGTAATTTTATACTTTTGACCGACCGACGAATAATTAACATCGGTTTTATTCTCTCTCTCGCATTTTATGACCCGGCACTTCCACCATGTGTAACAGACAAGATGTCTTAATACAGCCTGGGACCCGGCACCTCCACCAAAAGTAAGCTTTTTTAGAAAATTATCGGCCTAATTTGTTAGCCCGTGTTTGTGTAGACTCCAAAAGTGATAACAAAATAACATTTCATTAAAAAAAAAAAAAAATACCTCCTAAACGTTTTGCGAATTTAATAACCTCTAACCGCCCACTAAGCGTTTAAACGGCCCATCCCTATAGTTACTTGACATTTCAACATGGCATTATACCTATTCCTTAATTAAAATATGTATTTAAGAGTAAAAATACCTAAGCTGAACTTACTCGACTTACTTTTACTATAACGTAAAAAAAAGATAAAGCAGGATGCATTAGGATGTGTAGGCCTAGTTGTCGAGCGCGTCTTTCTTTTTTGGCTTTATACTTACTTTCACATTGAAAAACAAACAAATTGAATATAAACGAATGTATATCTTAAAAAGTTTTTAATCATCGGCGTTAGTCTTTTTGTTCATTTTGCAATGTGCATGGCATGTGTGTGTATGTAGACCCTGCCGTAGGCTACGTCGGCCTACATAATCGATTCGAACATCAAATTCTCTGTGTGACTGAAAAGCAGGAAATAAAGTATGTGTTTCGTTATAATATTTAATTGTGTCATCACTCCGTTACGTTATAATCATTGGTGATATCGAGGAGTGTAAACTAAAAAAAAATTGCGCTGTTTTTACTTTCATGTACCTTATCTCTACTCAAGGTCGAGTATCTTATTTAACTGTTGACACGAATTAATCTTGGGACAGGGGACACTCAAATGTAATCCAATGTAGGGTACCGGTACTTAGTTTCAAGAATCTATATTTACTAGAGCCATAGGTACCCACTTTTTCTAATGTTGAATATGTGATTACAACAGGATAGGAAAGCAGTTAGGCATAGCTAGCTTTATGGACATGTTGGTGGTAATAGATGGTAGAGAAAAGATTTCACCGAACGGGAATCGAACCCAGAATCTCGGGGTGCCCGATAAACGAATCACCATATTTCTAGAATGTATAGACCTATATAAAGTAGGAAATGAAATACTAGTTATTGTCGGCACAGTGCCACTAAATAAAATGTATAAAGTTTCACTGTTGAAGAGGAGATAGCATTTGATGCAGTTACCAGTCCTTGAAGTTCAACCATGACTGTAGTGTGTAAATGAGAAGTTTACTCGCCTCGCTGGCAGTTGGTCAACAATTCCAAACTTTGTTGTTTTTTAATAGATGTCCTCAGAATTCCAATAGTAAACCTGAGTTTTATGTTATCGGGTGACGTCCGCTTACAAACTGACCCGGTCCCCTACTCTCTGGAAATCACGTGGGACATTGGTGATGTCTCGTTTCTCTTTGGGGGATGATTATAACAATATATTTTTTTTTTGGGGGGGGGAGATGGGCGAGATAACACCCCCCCCCCATTTTACCACTGCGTGAGTTTATTGTTATGTTAGACCACATTATGGAGAAGGAAGTTTCCAAAAATACGAGCATTTTATACAGGCATGCTAAATAGTGAATATCGTATACAAATTCAAGATGGCAGGTAAAAATTGATAGAGCGCGGAAACAGGTCTTCATCCTTGTTCGTTCAATGCCTTTTGATCTGTAAAACAAATATTTCTCTATCTTCACAGATTTGCAGAAATACAAGATTGTAAATTTCGGTGTGTTAAGAATGGCTTCAGTGTGTAATTGCTATTTGCCACTTATAGCAGCGAAATCGAACGCAACACATTTTTGGAGGAATTTTCACTTTTGACCACCGTTGGTTTTTGTCTCCTCAAAGTAGGCATTTGGCAACCATATTCGGGATATTCCACTTTCAAATTTGCTCCCCGACCTTAGCCATCGCCTTTCGACGTGAGCTATAACGCTCCTCATCGTTGTAAAATGTTTGGCAGAACGATCTGAATCTGAAATTATTTGCGATTCCGCGAGTCAGAGACGACAGCTAAGCGGAGGACGAGTCGACGTAACAGCGCTCTCGAATCTATTTCAGGTCGCCGCTATATTTAGCCCGTGCAGTTGGATAGTTTAGCTCCCTCCACTGCAACTAACATAATGTGGACGCTTCCCGATTCTCGTTTGACCCAGTTCAAGTCGACGCGTGGAGGTGGCGCGGCTCACCTGCCAACCTACGGCAGGTCCACTCTGCCCCCATGCCTGCCGGGATGTTGAACCCTGGAGGTGGCGCGGCTCACCTGCCAACCTACGTCAGCTAGGTCCACTCTGCCCCCATGCCTGCCGGGATGTTGAACCCTGGAGGTGGCTCACCTGCCAACCTACGTCAGCTAGGTCCACTCTGCCCCCATGCCTGCCGGGATGTTGAACCCTGGAGGTGGCGCGGCTCACCTGCCAACCTACGTCAGCTAGGTCCACTCTGCCCCCATGCCTGCCGGGATGTTGAACCCTGGAGGTGGCGCGGCTCACCTGCCAACCTACGTCAGCTAGGTCCACTCTGCCCCATGCCTGCCGGGATGTTGAACCCTGGAGGGGGCGCGGCTCACCTGCTAACCTACGTCAGCTAGGTCTACACTTCCCCCATGCCTGCCGGGATGTTGAACCCTGGAGGTGGCGCGGCTCACCTGCCAACCTACGTCAGCTAGGTCCACTCTGCCCCATGCCTGCCGGGGTGTTGAACCCTGGAGGTGGCGCGGCTCACCTGCCAACCTACGTCAGCTAGGTCCCGTCTGCCCGCATGCCTGCCGGGATGTTGAACCCTGGAGGTGGCGCGGGCTCACCTGCCAACCTACGTCAGCTAGGTCCACTCTGCCCCATGCCTGCCGGGATGTTGAACCCTGGAGGTGGCGCGGCTCACCTGCCAACCTACGTCAGCTAGGTCCACTCTGCCCCCATGCCTGCCGGGATGTTGAACCCTGGAGGTGGCGCGGCTCACCTGTCAACCTACGTCAGCTAGGTCCACCTCTGCCCCCATGCCTGCCGGGATGTTGAACCCTGGAGGTGGCGCGGCTCACCTGCCAACCTACGTCAGCTAGGTCCACTCTGCCCCCATGCCTGCCGGGATGTTGAACCCTGGAGGTGGCGCGGCTCACCTGCCAACCTACGTCAGCTAGGTCCACTCTGCCCCCATGCCTGCCGGTATGTTGAACCCTGGAGGTGGCGCGGCTCACCTGCCAACCTACGTCAGCTAGGTCCACTCTGCCCCATACCTGCCGGGACGTTGAACCCCGGAGGTGGCGCGGCTCACCTGCCAACCTACGTCAGCTAGGTCCACACTGCCCCCATGCCTGCCGGGGTGGTGACACCCTGGAGGTGGCGCGGCTCACCTGCCAACCTACGGCAGCTAGGTCCACTCTGCCCCCATGCCTGCCGGGATGTTGAACCCTGGAGGTGGCGCGGCTCACCTGCCAACCTACGTCAGCTAGGTCCACTCTGCCCCCATGCCTGCCGGGATGTTGAACCCTGGAGGTGGCGCGGCTCACCTGCCAACCTACGTCAGCTAGGTCCACTCTGCCCCCATGCCTGCCGGGATGTTGAACCCTGGAGGTGGCGCGGCTCACCTGCCAACCTACGTCAGCTAGGTCCACTCTGCCCCATGCCTGCCGGGATGTTGAACCCTGGAGGTGGCGCGGCTCACCTGCCCTCACAGACGCGTAGGAACGTTTTGAAAGTTTGGGGGGGGGGGGAGGGGGTCAAATCCAACATTAGGTTTTGTGAGCCGTAGCTGGGGTCTGGGGCAGGCAGTTATTTCGTCAGGTTTTAATTGCACTCGGACTCTGTAAACGATGTTTTACAGCATCTATCCGCGATCTAAAAACTCAAAAAATGAACTTGAAATGGTCCATTTTAGTAATTTTTAACCTAACTTTCTTATGACGAAGCAATGCATACAGGCAAACATATTCGTTTTAACAAGGTAACTGTCGAATTGTATAAGTGTATGTGCATATTTACTAAGCCTACGGAAATTCTGGGATTAATTGGATGAGCGTAGCGAGCGAAGCGAAGATTCCATTTCACTACACTGGAGAAAAAATCCGGAATGTTTTTCTTTCCTTTTCTTCTTTTTTTTGTATTATTGTATTCCGGCTAAACCGATACTCCAATTATGATGAAATTTTATGGAGGCTTTCGAAATCTTTGAACTTACTACTGCCACGTTTTTGAGCGCAATCGAAAATTATTTCTCATTAAAATCGCAATTTTACGATTTTTTTCGATTTAAAAAAAATTTCTTCAGCTTATAACGCCTAAATGTTTTATCCGATTTTAATGGTTTTTACCACAGAACCTTAATTTTATGAATTTATGTACCGTATTCGTGTGAAATTTAAGCGCAATCGAAAAACTATTTCTCATGAAAATAGAAATTTTACATTTTTTTCTTTTTTAAAACAATTCTTTGACTTATTCCACCTATACCACAGATAATAGAGTACACTACGTAGTGTACTCTGTTATCTGTGCCTATACATGCTTTATCCTATTGTTATGATTTTTTCACTGAACCTTAATTTTATGAATTAATATATTCGTGTAAAATTTGTGCGCAATCGAATTCTTATGAAAATTTCAATATTACGATTTTTTTCTTTGATTAGGCCCTAATTAAAAAAAATTAAAATTTAAGTTAATTTTTTATTTAAATTAATTTAATTTTTTAAAAATCTTCTACTTATAGTAATGATTTTTTCACAGAACAGAAAATCGGCATAACACATGGCAGCTGAATGCACCAATTACTCCACCCTCCTGGGCCAAACTTGGCCACTTCCTTCATCTACGTTCTCGTCTTGTTCATGTCTCATCTAGAGTTTGTCTTTTGATGGGAGTGCCAGCGCGAAAAGTGGCTTGTGGGGGGGGGGGGGGGCAGCCCCTTCCTACGCGCCTGTGCCCCCATGCCTCCTGGGACGTGATGTTGAACCCTGGGAAAGTCACTGGTATCAGTTTGTGGGGCTTGGTATAGATTGGGACTAGAACTTATTATCTCTAAGCTTTATATACGTTGTTTCCATGTGCTTTATATCGTAAGTGCATTTGACGCATAACGTACGATTTATCAATGTGTGCATTTTACAAGATAACAAAACAAGTAAGAGATAAGGCAATTAATTAGTTTTAAAGTCGGAACGGCTGCGGTTGATCGTTGACCAAATGTAAAATTGAATGAGCGTAGCGAGCGAAGCGAAGATTCCATTTCACTACACTGGAGAAAAAAAATCCGGAATGTTTTGTTTTTTGTTGTTGTATTTTTGTGTTTGTTAACACGATTCCGGCTAAACCGATACTCCAATTGCGATGAAAATTTTCTGGAGGCCTTCGAAATCTCTGAACTTAGAACTGCCACGTTTTTGAGCGCAATCGGAAAATTATTTCTCATGAAAATCGCAATGTTACGATTTTTTTCGATTAAAAAAAAAATTCTTTGACTTAAGATTTTTTCACAGAATCTTAATTTGAGCACAATCGAAAAATTATTTCTCGCGAAAATCGGCATTTTACGTTTTTTTTCTAATTTAATAAATAATAATGTTTTAAAAAAAATATATATATATATATATTTTTTGACTTATAACACCTACATGCTTTATCCTATTGTAATGATTTTTTCACAGAACCTTAATTTTTTGAATCAATATATTTTGTGTGAAATTTGAGAGCAATCGAATAATTATTTCTTATGAAAATCGCAATATTACGATTTTTTATTTTTTATTACGTTATTAATTAAACAAAATTAAAATTTAGGCCTAAGTTGATTTTTTATTTAATTTAATTTAATTAAAAAAATTCTTCGACTTAGTAATGATTTTTTCACAGAACAACAGAAAATCCGCATAACACAGTCATGGCAGCTCAATGCACCAATTACGCTCATCCAACAACGCGCCTGATAAAGCGTTTGCGAAGCTTCCTAGTATATATTAACTGCAAAATTCAACTTTCTATACACAAATGTATTTAACATCGTTCTCGGATACTATAACTATAACTGATACCTTATTCTGAACTCCGAACTCTAACCTTATCTCCTCGTAGTATATTCTTACGCATGGCCGGTCATTACTATACGTTCTTCACGTTGCGTGGAAAGCGTTTGTTCAATATAATTTTTCGCGGGAAGCCTGCCCACTGCCCAGGGTGCAATTTATGCCCCTTCTAGGTATATTGAGGATAGGACATTATTGTAAATGGATGTCCGATCCCTTGTATTTGCTTTAACTGCTGAGGAAAACTAAGAAAAACCTTCAGTCAGGATTGCCGGTCTCGACGGGATTTAAATACGGGACCTTCCGAAAGGTTAGGAGGTTAGGTATGATTATGGTAAGAGCCTCGAGCAAACGCGTACAGCAGTAATGTCTGCCAAGGGTACAATATGTAAATCAGCTCTAGCAACCTAATTTAATTGTTTGGACAATAAAATTTGTCGCCGAGTTTGGTTTTCAAAACTGGAGAACTATTGCTATAGCTGATGCTACTTTGGTGTGTGTGGTTGACAAGATGGATCAATACACGTACGTTTGTTTTTGTTATTAATAAAATGTCTACTTACAACCACTCCACTGTTTATGTTATTTACTTGTAAACAACTAATTCTCTTTACTGTAACGTAACTAATCATGTAGTCAGTCGCAAGATAACGGCGTTTAAAATACAAATAGTGCCATATGTTTATCTTTACCCAGTCTGGTTCTTCAAGCTGTGCCAAAGGTTGTGACCTTCTGAAATGGGTACAGTAAAGTATAATGAAAAGTGACACAACACTAACATTGACCATCCTGTTGATCACATCGGTGCTTCGATGCCGATTCTCGTTACTGGTAGTTTGTTTAACTCGATGGTTAACTATTTTGGATGAGCGAAGCGAAGACTTCAATTTCACTGACCCCCCAAGAAATTTAGCTCGGGTGTTTTTTGTTTTTTGTCTGTTTGTTTGCTCTCTACCGGGCAAACGGCATATGCGATCTTGATGAAAATTGGAGGGGACCTTCGAAATCTATGAACTTAGACTTGCCACGTTTTTGGGTACAATCGAAGAAATATTTCTCATGAATATCGTACTTTTACGATTTTTCCGATTTTTTGTGCGATATTTTCGTGACGGGTGGGGCTACAAAGTTCATTATTTTACATGGACATTAAGGTTATGGTGATGTAGTACCTTTTGAAAGAAAAAGTTGGAAAAGTTTGCCAGAATCCAGAGAAATAAAGGTTTTAATATAATTTTTTTGAGGTATATAATAACAATTAAAAAGTAACAATAGAAACTTGACAACAATCACCTACAATGCGTTCAAAAAGCACTTGCAAAAGTAAAGAGATCCCACGCAAACTAAAAACTTACAAAAACGCTCATCCATCAACGCGACTAGAAAAAGCGTTCGCGAAGCGGCCTAGTTAATACATTTGAAATTCTCTTCAATGTTTAGTGAGAAGACTATAAAACCCTACACATTGTTATCACATTCGTTGATGATTATAATAACCTTATCTGTGTAGGTCTAGTAGAAGAGAACATGGGAGAGGAGAGCGCATATAATTCAAGCCTGCTGATGATAAGTATATACCTTACCCGTGTATACCCACTATCGGCAGAATAAAATTAACAGACTGGGAATAAGATTTTCAAGCGACGCCATCAACTGGGAAAATATTTGTATAGTTGTTGCCCGCCTCACTAAAAACATAAACATGACAGTGAGCCGCCATTGCAATTAATTAACAACTTTAACCTTGAAACAGAGATACATTATAATGTAGTGTATATACTGACGAAGCAAGGCAAGGATGTATGTAAATGGATGCAGTTTTTTCAGTGTAATTTTACCTTTACTAACCGTACCTGAAAAATACAAGCATTGTGTTATCTGTAAAACAGAATATGACAGATAACTCGAGTTTTCGTAGAATCCGGTAAAATATTGTTTGCACTTAGTCAAAACGAGGAAAATTAACGTAATTGAATTAATTTCTACATTTCTTTACGAAAGCCGCAGTTTTGATCTGTAATCAAATAAAATATTTTTAAACGAAGCCTCCTGTATCGTACGCAGATCGTACGCATCTGTTTACCCGATGTGATCGTGAATGTTATTATGGTAAAAAGGTAGGCCTTATGAAGGGAATGCCCGAGGTCTGTTTTGACTTTTGAGAGGAATACGAAAACTTCGGAAAACTTTCAGTCAGGATTCCGGTGCCGGAACAGTCTCATCCGTTACACATGTATATGTTGTATTATATAAAATTATATAATACTTTATATTAGCATTATTATATTTACTACAATTTAGAAATTAATTAATTGTATTAATTACATTCAGATGTAAAATGCAGCTACAATGTACCCGTCCTGATGGTCTAGTGGTTAAGACGCTCACCTGGAATGTGGGAGATCCGTGGTTCGATTCCCGGTTGGGGCGGACTTTTTTAATTTCTGAATAAAGTAAATAATAACAATTACACCTACGGGAGTGTTTCCCGACGAAACAAATCGAGAAATAGCATTATTATACTTTAAACGTGTACTGCAAATTGCCATTGTCATCCGTTTCAACCCTCTTCTCTTACCTATACCTTTCTTAAAACAGACCCTACCAATTAAACTACATACATTTTGTTCAACTGTTTTGTGTATTTATTGATATCAACTGTAGTAAAATTATTATGTATTATTTCCATTACTAGGAAAACGCCAAAGTCGTTGTTAGACGAGTGAGCGAGCCATATGTTTAATACCCCGTTACTTTCCATTTCCTCCCCCTACCTAAGGCTGGATCAAGCATGGGTCCTTGCAGTTGACGCGCCCGTATACCAACTAAACTCAAACCTTATCATGTATACCTTATATAACATTCAACTTAATTGGAAAAGTTCCCGGGTGGCGGGTACTCGACACATGACTCGCTCACTCGTATAACAACGGCTTGGGCGTTTTCCTAGTCCAGTTGGCTAAGGCGACTTTATACCCGGACCAAACAACGGTCGGAATTTCTTAATTGTATTAAAGAAATTATAGAGCATGGTTCGAAATAAATACAATAGTACTATGCAAAACATAATATAGCCGGTACGAAATACGTGTAAAGATTGCAAGGTTTACTCAATCTCTCAGCGTAATGTTGGGGAACCTTGAGCGTGCAAGATTCGGTACACCTTGGTCACTGCAATGCATTCACCGCCTGACATTAAAAACGTGATTCGAATTTCTTCGAGAACAAAACCATTGTCTTTAAATTAAATGTGAAAAATTTTCAGCCTATTTTCAATTGATTATTTCTTGTAGGTTTAATCGCAACGGATTTTGCTCATTTTGCTAGCAGTTCTCAGTTAACTCGTACCGGATGTCTGTTTAAAATTTCAGCGCAATCAGTTCAGCGATTCGGCTGATTTTTAACGTAGGCCTTCACACAGAATCACAGAGGAAGTACCGTTTGCCTTGAATTGTAAGACTCGACTCGGTTACTGCGCTCCCTCGTATAATAATTATTATACGAGGGAGCGCGTACCAATTATTATTGATATTGTTGTATTACTCAAATGGCGTAAAACCACCAGGAGATAGGGCTGTAGGATCAGGCAGAACGGTGTTGAAATACGAGATGTGGAATGGGACGATGTCGAAGCGGAAATATTGTGGTAAAATTGTGAGAAATTGAATGAACTGTATACCTAGAACTAGAAAGAAGTTGAAGTTGTGGTTGTGTATGTGGCTACGAAGATGATATGAACCAACCAAGAAAATACTTAGACCATTTCCCCAGACCGATGTAAATGGTGGATACGTATAATCAACACATTAGATATTATTTCTGGTTGGTATGTGTGTAAATTGCTATTTTCGCCCTGCTACGAATTAGCTTTTTCACTCCACACATCTTTTAGGGCAAATGGGTTATTTACCGTAAGTGTCGGTTGATAGAGTAATTGATTCAAGAATTATGTCGCTATCTCGGAATCGACACGTTTATCGGAGACGTTTTAATTTTTCGAGGCTTTCTATAGCGACGTTGCAAAACAAAATATTACGGTGTCCAAGTAGCTGTTTTTCAAGATAAATGCCCCTGCCCCCTTCCCATACAATTGTTACTCTTTAATTTTGATTGTACGTACACGTTATTGTTTTAGTTGCCACGCGTTCAGAGAAAGGTATACAAACTTATAGTGAATTGTGAATTACCCGTTGCTCTTTCCCCCCGTTTTCTTGTTGTGTGCATGCCCTGTAAATTTAGTACCATTTATCGCTCACTTGTCGATTGCGTCGGGCCTACGGGGTTGGCTTGGTCGCTTTGATTTACTGTCCCCCACTGAAAATCAGTTATAAGAGTGGGAAGACTCTTAATACAATATTTATTTATTTATTTATTTATTTATTTATTTATTTATTTATTTATTTATTTATTTATTTATTTATTTATTATTTATTTATAGTTCAGTTCAGAAGAAGTTCGCGATTTTGTATAATTTCATCTAAATTTTGCCTACTTCGCGGGAAATGATGGTAGGCCTATTGACAGTTGGTCCATGTTTTTTTTCTGTGGGGTAGGCTTACTTCCACTGCGTTGAAAAGAAATCAACACCAGAAAGCACTTGTCTTATGACCTGCTATGCGCCTGTTTATAAATATATTAATTAAGCTAAGTACTCTCATTGTAATGCGCATTGTTTATCGTGTGGACTTTTTTCTATCGCCGTATACATGTACTTATAGTTGGTCTATTTATATAGTACTATCGTTTACAGATGGCATGCATAAACAGGTAGGCATACGTAAAGCATCGCTTCGTAAAGGCAGAGGATCCGAGTGTGATCCCCGGTCGGGGCACATCTCTTCCCCTAGTGTTTAGCTCGTATCGTAATGCACTTCAAGGAACTTCAGAAAAACTATTCCTTTTTATTTTATTTTCATTTGTGTAACGAGGCTTATCGATATGAAGCCCATACATAGCGGAAGGGAACCCCGCTAACGGCACATAATTCATACTCCCGTCGAAAAACATTATTATTCTACCACAAAAGGTGATTATGCATCACAATGATAATGTTTGGCCTTGACGTCGCACTTTTAAGCAACAATGATAATTATTGACAACGTATCCGTGGCAAAGTCGGGAGTCGATCGTGGAATACTTACCAGCCTGAATGCAAATGTCGTTAGACGGCTCACGTCTTGAGAGAAAGCCCTACCTAATAAAAAGCGCCTTTTCGCGGAAGTATTATCATTACGGTGCGCTTTATTGGATGGATGGTTAAACTTTTCACGATAAACGAAACGTTTTTAACACATTTTGACAATTAGCTTTTAAACATTTACCTTGTTTGGAAATGAGCTTTTAAACGTTTAGTTGCTGTCGTAGATATTTTGTTACATAGGTTTGATTTATATGCATCCCGAATCCCAATAATTAATTATTGGCATATGCGTCATCTGAAGAAAACCACTGTGATTATAATATATTTTTCAAGTAAATTTTATTTCGAATAATTTATTGACGACTGGCTGGCGTAAACGTATAACCGACCTTGATGATCATCCCTACATCGAACTTGAAAATATTGTGGAGGTAGTAAGGGGGTCCCTACCCCCAAATAGTTTCGATAAGAGAACTCAAAATACCGGAGTGTTGTGTTGGCAAGTGTTGGTGTTCTAACTTGTTTCAGTTCAGTTTGAGTGCAACAAGTTTTTCTTAACTTTTGCTTTAAACACAGTAACAAGTATATTTACCCTTAAAAGTATAGACTCATGGTGTGGGTCCTAACTTGTGCATTTCTGTCCCCAGCTCCCAAGATGGATGGACACGGAAGTTCCAGCCGCCGCCCGCCCGGAGTGTGAGTATAGGCCTACATGTAACATTACTCTAGTTCACTCGGTTTTATGGTCCGTGTAATGCGAACGAATTACAAGAACTGATTGTCAGTTAGACGCCATGAAAAGTCCATATTTCTAATAAATATGGCAGAATCGGGATCTAAACCCAAGACCCGAGACCTTCTCGCTTTGAAGCAGGAATAAACACATCATCGAGGCATGTCAAGAGATTTATTATCTTTCAGTAAGGAAATTCCCGTTTCGGACTAACTTTGAAGCCGTCCTAGCAACAAAAATTGCCCAAATTGCAAAAATGATGCCCCCAATTTTGTAATTTAATTGTGTCCCCCAATGAAAAATAAGTTTCACCCAAAATTAAAAAATATGATCTTTGGGGTTTGGGGAAAAGTTCAAATCGTCGATTTGGGGGTCGGGGCCCGCAGGGGGGTTGACTTGGGGCACCCTTTTGGTTTTTCTGTTTCCCAGGAAAAAAACAGTTGTGTGGCTGAGTGGGAGACTCAAAAACGGGGTTTCTTTATTTTAATTAAAATTTTTTATGTAAAATTTTTTTTATTTTTTTTTTATTTTTTTTATTTATTGAGGGCAAAACCCCCCCGCCCCCATTTCCAAAAAAATTGAATGATGGGGGGAAACAATTTGCCATTTCCCCAAAAATGGGCATTGTAGCCTCTATTTAAAAACAAACCTGCAAGAAGGAAAACTACAAGGGAAAATACGGTTTGGGTTTGCAGTTCCTAGCTCCCCCATATTCCCCAAAATTTAAAAATTGGGGTGGATGGATTCCCTATCTCATAAGAATTTACCCTTTAGATTTTTTTTCTTTTAAAAAAAAAAAAAACCCCCTTCAGGGAGGTTCCCCTGAGAATTTTTTTACGGGGTTTTTTTAAAAAAATTTTTCCCGGTTTTTACTTTTTAGTGAAAAACCTTTTTTTTAAAATCCCAAAAACAGGGTTTTATACCCCCCATTGGGGAAATATATATAAGGGGGGAAGTGATAAAAGGGGCATGCTACACGATTAGAATTCAAATTGGGCATTGGGGAAACCCAATTTTTATAGGGAAATTTTGCATTTCCCTTTTTTTGGGCTTTTTTTTGGGAAGGGGGTTCCCGGGTTTTAGATAAAATAATTTTCCCTGCTCGGGGGTAGCCTTGACCAGTATGTGAGGTAAGTTTCTTAAATTTTGGGTTTGGGGGGGGAAACCCCAAACCCCTTTCTTAGGGAGGGAAAATCGAAATTTATTTTTTTTGAAGATGAAACCATAATATTTTGGGGAATTTCAAGTTTTCGGGAAAATAAATAACATTTAGTTTCTGAGGGGCCTATTTTACTTATGTTGTTTTTTTGGTTTTTTTTTTTTTTGGGTTTTTTTTTTCGGGAAAAAAAAATAAAAAATTTTAAAATTTTTCCGAAACCCCCCAATGGGGACCATTTTAAATTTTTGGGCAAAACGGGCTTTGGGGGGAATTTTTTTTTGGTTATTGAATCACAAAAAAACCCGGGGGCCTTTGGTTTGGGAGTTCTTCCAAAAGTTCGGGGTTTGGACCCCCCGTTTGGGTACAAAACCCAATTAAAAAATCTTTTCATGGGAAAGGCCCCCTGGGCCTTTTTGCTTCCCCAAGTTAAAAAGCCCGGGAAAGGGATTTTAAAATAAAATTTTAAAAAAAAATTTTAAATTGATGAGGCCAAATTTTCCCGTCCCAAAAAAACCCAAAATTTTCACGTTAAATTCCCCCCCCCCCCCCCCCCCCAAAAACAATCCAAAAATGGCCCCCCCCACAAAATGGGCCCCATTTATTCCCCTTTAAAAAGGGTGGGGACACCAAATAAAGGAAAACCAGAAAAGGGGAATTTCCGTTTCTCTTTTTAAATTAAAAGGGAAAAATTAGGTGGGGGCAATGGGCAATTTGCATCGAAATTGTCGTTGTTTTCGTTGTGGCTGTGCGAAATGAGGGGGGGCTTTTTTTTCGGGGGGCCCCGGTTCGTATCCCAAGGGGGCCGTTTCCCGTTTTGACTGGTTTGTTTATTTAGTCTTTAACTCAATGAAAAACCCATGAGTACATGCATGGGGGGTTTTACCCGGGTTTTGTTTAAATTTAAACCAAAAGGTCGGAGTTTCCTTGGATTAAAAAACCCGGGGGTGCTGATTTCGGTTTGGGGGGAAAGGGCCTTTTCCCCCGTTTTGCCTGCTAAATTTACCTGGGAAATACCCCCTGACAGGTTTGAAGAGGCGGCGTGGCTTTTCCCACGAACGTAACACCCCTTTGTTTGAACTTTGTGGCGCGAAAACTTGGGCGAGGGCAGGGAAACCCGGGAAAAACGCACCAACAAAGGGGTTTTCCCGTTCGGAAAAATTTTTGACCTGCTCGAAAAAATTTTTACTAAATGAAATATACCTTTTTTCCCCCCCCTTTTTTTTTGTGTTTGATTTCGGTTTTGTGCAACTCCAAAAAATTTGTCAATTTTTTCTCTTTTTTAAAACCCCTTTTTAAAAAAAATTCTTGAAAAGCAATTTAGTTTTTACGAGTAAATTTTTTTTTTGATGCCAAAAAAACCCTCGTCAAAATTGAATTTTAAAAAAGGGAAGGCCCGGCCCATCTTTATTTTTTAAAGTTTATTTTTCTGTACTCGGCCCCTCCACCAAAAATGTCAATACACACAAGATACGATTTTATTTGTGTGTTTTTCTTGGACGATCTGTTGATTTTCCAGCTTCGCTCCCTTTTTTGGGTCTTTTCATACCCGTGCTTGTCGCGAACTAGCGTCAATCTGCGACTTTGTCTTCAGCGCTGCTTGCTTTGTGAGTAATATACTTGCTAAGTAAGAATGCTCGTGGAAAAAACCTAGAAATAAAAGTGACACGACGTCGTCGGTATCCCTCTCAAGACAGGTGTTCTGTGCTGTATCGCAGCTTTGCATTTCTCTGTTTCCAATAAGGAAGTGCATTGTTATTGCAATCACGGTGTAAAACCCGTTGCGATAATCTTGGCGTGCATTGATTCAGACTTGATGCGTTCTAAGGATGTGGAGTGCGGCTCTCCAACTCGAGAGCCGGACAGTGCACAAATTGACCTAGGGAATGGGTCATCAAATACTAGTAATACATTTTAAAAATAATTTCTTACATATATATTTTTTGCGACTCAGTAACTTTAGACAAAAGCCCGTCTGCCATATTATCTTCAAGTGGATAAAACATTCTATATTCTCCATTGAAACGTTAAGTGCAGTTTCACACTTCTTTTTGCAAAAGGGGGGAGTTGTTCCCCCTGTCCTCCCCCCCCTTCGATTACGCCACTGACAGTAGCTATATTGTTTATTCGTTATTGTGGTCAGTGAAATTAAAGATCGTCGGAAAGGCAGTAAAATTTAGGAGATTGCATTGTAAGTTTTTGGTCAGCCCTGTACACAGTAGCATCTTTGCTCCAGACACTCGTATTTATACCAAGTGTTCCATTATTTACCAACCACATTGTATTGTTCTACCTACGACAACGTGTCATTGCCATTTCACAACAGGCAAATAAAATGTTCGTCCTGGTTGCGCAATCATCGAGAGATGATAGGTCTACTGTTTCACGCTTTCTATTCCAGTCACGAGCAACTGAGATTCATTCTAGACGTCTTCATTTAGCGCCATTATTAATTTATGTGATGCATCATTCTCGATTGTAATTTTGCAACAAAAAATATACGAATATTCCAATGTTCTCTTCCTGTTCATTCTCAAAGTTGTCTTTGTTTGACGTTGTATGATGCTTCCAAGTGCGGAGACGAGTTTAGGCGCTCAGCTTTCGTGGTTTTTCGGGTAAACGGTTGACAATATCGGTACATATTTCACAATAACTTCAAAGTTGTTAATAAAGGATCAATCTATGATATCCAGTACGTGTACATAAATTAATTAATTGGTTTTGAATATAAAATCGTGAAATCTCCGTAATTTACACTATTTTGGTGAACTTAGGGAATTTTTTCCAAGAGTACAGATTTTTTTAGGCAAATTTTCATACTGGATGTGAACGCGTAGGTAAATTTGGTAAATCGTAGGATAAACGGTATAATTGGAATTTCCTGAATTGAAATCTATGTTTTGGATTTCTAATTTTTCCACTTTTATCTTTTGGGAGTTGGGACTTTCTCGCAATGATTTTTAAGGCTAATTCTTGACAACCAAATGTGGACGACATCAGCGCGCATCATTTCTTTGTCCGGGTGTCTGTGCGCGAGTCACGTCTCACAATAAAATCAAACATGACTTCCACAACACACAACACAACAAGGATCATACAGAATGTTTTCTGACCATTTTGGTTAGGGGCTGGAGCTCGCCCGTCCAAAGAAAACCCGGCGCCTCCACCAAGGACACTCGGCTTGTAGAGGAATTTCATGTTTGTCTTCTTCGACAATCTGTCGATTAAGTAGTTTCACTCCCTATTTTGAGTACTTCATATAATATCGTCGTAATTTATGTTGTTACACAATATGCATTGCCTATTGAACTATTTATTTATAGGTCCTGTTCTGTACATCAGAGTATAGGATTGTATTAGTCAAATATAAAGGAAATACCCAGCCCTCATCCCATCCCTCCCTCAAACGGTATCACTAGCTATAAAATTGAATTACTCATAGAAAACCAATCAAATAAATCAGTTGACATTCTTTTAAGTAATCACATCATCCTCGACCTCATGTTCTCACATATCACGTCTAGGATAATTAAATTTAAAACATAGGTCAGGTTAGGGGTTGTTTCTAGTTTCCTAGGCCGTGTGGCAGTGTCAGTGGTACTGGGTACCCCCACTTGGCCTGAGTGCAAGCCCTTTGGCCGGTACCGTTGCATGAAACCAGTGGACGTGGGTTCGAACAATGTGGCCCGTCCATGGCTCCGTTTATTGCCCCGTGACCTCGGGAATAGGTACCCCCACTTGGCCTATTGAACTATTTATTTATAGGTTCTGTTCTGTACATCAGAGTATAGGATTGTATTAGTCAAATATAGAGGAAATTCCCAGCCCTCATCCCATCCCTCCCTCAAACGGTATCACTAGCTATAAAATTGAATTACTCATAGAAAACCAATCAAATAAATCAGTTGACATTCTTTTAAGTAATCACATCATCCTCGACCTCATGTTCTCACATATCACGTCTAGGATAATTAAATTTAAAATATAGGTCAGGTTAGGGGTTGTTTGTAGTTTCCTAGGCCGTGTGGCAGTGTCAGTGGTACTGGGTACTCCCACTTGGCCTGAGCGCAAGCCCTTTGGCCGGCACCGTTGCATGACACCAGTGGACGTGGGTTCGAACAATGTGGCCCGTCCATGGCTCTCTTACGGCACTGTTTATTGCCCCGTGACCTCGGGAATTTTTACTAGACGTCTCAATTTCCTACTTTCCCGTTCTAAAAACACTGTCGCATATTTCCTCACGGTCCTTGTTTCGCCTCGCATGATAACCCCGAGAAAGCGTGCCTAATTTCAAACTAAAACCATCAAGAACACCGGTTTTTACAGATTTATGAAAAAATGCGGTTTTCCAGATGGTACAGTGTAATTTAAATCAGTTTTACTGAGTATGTAATTAACTCTCGTTCGGCTGCTTTACATATGTTTTCATGGAATCTCAAACGATATAGGCTATAGCGGTATATTATAAAATTGTAAGAATAACTGTTTAAAAAAAATCTTAGATACAATACAGATTCTAAAACACAAATGAATCTACTAACAAATAAAAAAAACATGATCTTAAATCTAGCATGATTTACCGGTACCGGCGCATTGCACGGATTTTTCTTATGGCTAGTATTGTGTTTCTAGGGACACAACAGTACAAAATACAAATGCGGATAAACTTACCCTAAAACTCACCAGGGTGTGTGATTTTTTATTTTTATTTAAAAAAAAATTAAATCAACTTATTGATTTTTTTTTTAAATTAAATCAACAATATCAGGTTTTAAACTTGTCTAGTTGCTGAGTAGATCGAATACTTTCACAAGCCTTTCAGAAAATATAATTCAAAAATTCTTTTAAGCTAAACTTACCTAAATCAGTTAGAACTCTTGTGTTTGTTTGCTCGAAATGAAGAAAAAGTGCATTTGATTTAAATTTGTAATTTTTATTAAATAATTTATTTGACTAAATATTGATTGAAATCAGATTTAAACCAAATGAACATAGGCCTAATCAAAAACACCCTTAAACTGCGTGAGTGGCATTATTTTCAGCTTGTTTGGTGACGTCGCGTCTCGTCACATCACGCTTCTGTGCAATCATTGAAGTCTAAATAATGAATGTGGAATATTCAAGTTGATTTGCAATTAGAGCGTGCTCCTGAATGCTTGCATATTAAACCAGCCCTATAGGCCTACTATATACAATGCCTGCATACTGTACGAACATGGCTCGACGTCAATGATAATCGTGGCAAGACAGGATCATGAAATAGAAAGCAGTTATTATAGCAATGCTATGCAAGGCTAAGAAATTCAAATTTACGAATACATTTGCTAATAATTGGTTTAATATCAATCAATTTTTTTGCATGTTTTCGTTACTCGTATTAAACTTAACTAAGCATACATTTATTATATTAGGGCATGAGCTGAGGCGGGCCATCAAATTCCAACTCGCAACCTTCTCGTGGTTTGGCCCGTGATTAGGGGAGTTTTTCTCCCTGAAACCAATAGCGAGCTCTGGGTCGTCGTCGGGGAACTTTCCCCTTCCCTTTGACTACCTCCCCGACGGCGACGACAATGACAACATGGACGGATGATGACACAGACGGAGACGACCACGACGTGGGGGAACCCCTGCCCTCCCCATACGCTTGTGGCTGGATTTGACCAGCACAGGCCTGTCCACCCCTTGTCCCCCTTCGTCATCCCTTACGTCCCTCCCTTCGTCTCGATTAGCCAAGTTGCATAAATATGAGACGAAAGCAATATCCAATCAAAAATGAGCTGAGGCTGACTGCTCGAATAGGCCTATCCTAGTTCATTCGTTGTGAAATGATAATGTAACCTTACCTTGTGCCACCATACTGTAATTCTCATTAGATTGTTTTTGTTAATTGTTCAGTGAATCGAACCGAAGTCGTAGATAGTTCATAAAACAGTTGGCTGGCTGGGCTGAGTTTCGCTCGATCTCGTTCTGCGATCGTTCGTTGTTTTAAAAGTTCGCACATAAATTATATGCTCAATTCAAAACGTGAGCATTCCACTCTTGTCTTGTTGAAGTTTGATCGTTTCGAAAGATTGGGAGGGCCTTACATGTTTATTTGGTCTCAAAGAACTTTAATCCCAACCATCATCATCATAATCATCATCATAATCATCAACATCATTAATTTGTTATTATGCAACGGTTGCAACCCATGTTGACTAATGCAAAACGTTTTCCATTCCACAAGGTATTTAAACTACCTTTAATTCTCCCCCTCTCCCCCCCCCCCACCCCTTGCTTTCACTACGTAACGCATAGTTCAAGTTTACTGACTTGTGATTTCAAGGTAACAATGTAGCAACAATAGTAAACAATGTCTGGTCTGTGAGGACAGACACACTTTTAATGAAAACGTCTGTATCCGGTTACAATGGCATTTTCCTCATTTCTGTTAGTTATTGTTGTTTGTTGGGACATATCCTGTTGGCACAGATATAATCGAACAGGTCAAGAAAAAAGTGCGTCGCAGAAATACATCAGTTTTCCTGCCTTGAGTACTTTTTTTGTGGGTGGTATGGCAATCAGCAAACTAATCGAGCTCCTTGATACTTGAGTATTTATATATTTATTAATTATTATTAATACTTGATTACATCAATGCTGCAATTTTACATTTGTACAAAAAATTAAAAACAAGTAATAAACGTATAAAAACAGTACAACAAAGCCTTTAAAATTCTACAAACATAAACACAACAAAATATTCAATTTTGCGTGATTTAAAATTGTTTTACAATTGCTATAATATTCGGTTATAGAACTTATTTACAAGGTATAGGACCACAGGTATAGGACTATGCTGTGCTATTGGGAAGATGAAGGAAAGGTCAATCATCACGGTTCGGTGTTTGTTACGTCAAAAAATGTTTTTTTTCGCGACCTAAATTATTATGTAATATTCAAAACCCTTGATATTTACAATTAAGATGTGTGCTCCCTGTATGAGCGTCCCTCCCACTCCACCCGCCGACGACTTGACCCTGTCATAATGTGTTTGTTCTTAATTAAACGGTGCGCCCGCTTGGCGAATCCGGAGAGCAATGTGACATTCCACTCCGTGTTATAAGTCTGTGCTGTGTACGAATAGCAAAGTGAAAGTTTCTAAAAGGAAAACCACCTGCACACTATATAATTGTGTTTTACTATTCTGCTTCGTGTGCTCAATAGGCGATATAATATTCGCTTTCACATTTCAGCTCGCTATTATGTGATTAGACATAATTTTATTTACCAACACAAAGTCCCGTGTAAACCCCACACTTTAATTGTTCTCATCAAATGCAAGAGTATAATAATTGTAGACTGTGATAATGTAAAACGTTAAATAACCGCTTCATATAATAATATAAACGCACTTGGAAACAATGGTTGGTTCTCGTCGGTTGCCGAGACGAAACTATAGCAAAGAAAACGAATGTGAGCGCATTTCAGATGGCGATTTCAACCCCTTGAATGGGAAGCGCGGACTTATCATACTAGCTACTAGCCAATACCTTGAATGATTATTTCATTCAAATTAAACCGCACGGAGTAACATTGCGTTCGTGACAAGGAGCGCGATCTGTAGCACTATCATACGATTGAGTGATTCGCAACAACACTAATTAAAACGTAACTGGTGCATTGCGTGTGATACTGATTAGCCTGACCCTACACTGACAACATGTCGTGTATGTTTGCCTGACTAACATGCACAACTAAACATCAGCGAGTTCTTCGCGTGTGGACAGTACAAGATTTGCTTAGTATAGAAGTAGATTATTACTTACACAAAAAATGCACATTAAAACATAACACAATATATTACGTTTCGATGTAATAAATACAGATTCAAATTTACAAACATTGTCGTAAATTCAAATCCAAATTATCCATTGTCACGACACTAATATATAGTTTTCAAACTTACAACATATATTAGATTCAGTTATTGGTATAGGGAATAGATGGTTTGCGAAATTAGTTCTGTAGACACCATTAATTTCTGAACGAATAGTTGTCTTGTATGTGAAATATTGTTCATGATATGCTTCGCAACAAGTTAATTAATTAAAATGAATGCCTAAATAAATTAAGCACAAAATGCCGGTACCGGTAACCGGTATCAAGATCATGTACACAAGCTTGCAATGGGAAAAACCGAAGACCCAAAATGTTATATGTTGATACTGAACTCCATTAAAAATATTGCGAGTAACTTTGGCCTGTGTAAATGGTAGTTTGAATATATTCCTGTAGATAATATATTTCAGATTTATTTTTTAATTGGCGTGTTTTTAGCGGTGTTTAAATCACTTCGATCATTTTCTGGTCCAACATTGACTAGTTCAATATTGTCTGGTTCCATTTTTACATTTAGTAAAATAGCAAAAACACAGATTTCTCATCTTTCGCATGGTTCCACAAATTAAGAGTTGGAAAGAAAACGTTTCCAGCACCCTATAACACACTCATGTGCATTTATATATATATACTTATATTATATTATTTTCAGAAGCTATTTGACCCGGATATATATTATTCGACGAGTGTATTCAACTACTATCCGAGGTCTATATTTTAAACACTTACTTGTGTGAATTTTCGGAGACGTCCGTCTCCATCTTCAGACACTGACACACGATATATATACTTATATTCATACTATACATACTATATAGTTAAGTATAAGGATAAATTGATTATCTAGGTTCAGGTCGAAACTAAGAGCGATGTATAGATTGAATAAATCAATACTTTTCGGATGCAAACCAAATGTTATACTTAACTGCAGTCCTAGTCGCTCATTCAAGGGCTCCTTGATATATATATATATATATATATATATATATATATATATAAACCCCCCTGTAGTCACTTTTTTAATTATATATATCCCCGGGTTCAAACCCCGGTGTAGTCACTTTTTTAATTTCTGCCTAAAGTACTAACAGATATATATATATATATACCATTTTTATCGTCTCAATCCCCTATGCATCAATTTCAACCATAGATGAGGAACAATAATGGAAATATACATATTTTTGGTTAGTGGAGTTGTTACTAACCATTGGCCCTGTTGCCTTTAGTAGAGGGGAGTGTCATTGTCAAATATTATGCCAAACTAACATGTCAGTTCATCATGTCATCAATACAGTTCTCGTATTTTCTGAATTGGAAATCTGGAATGGAAATCTTATCTTATCTGTAGGCCTAATCCAGGTATGGTGAATTGCATACACATAATTGTTGTGTCGTTTTTCCATCGAAGATTTCATATTTATAACCGCAGACCTGCCGGTTGTCATGAGTTTTATTTTTTATACTGCACTACAAGAATGAAGGTACTAATACCGTTTCAAGTCAACTGCGTATCAGCGATGAATGTTTTAAAAATTATGTTTTTGTAGTTTAGATAGGTGGGCACTGATAACATGACTGTTGTGTGCCCTAAAACCCAGCATATATAGCATATCAGTGACATCACTGGTTGATTTTAGTCGTTCTCTTGCGACGGTCGAACAGAAAACCTTCCAAGAATTTAAAGATTGTTTTTACTTTTTATTTACTGTTCATTACGGTTTGCAACATTAATTTTTTTAAATTTTTATCATAGGAAACCTGTTATAGGGTGCAATTAGCCCCTCTTCAGGTGAACTAGGTATGTGCGGATAGGAAATTGTGAAGGGATGTCCGAGGGCTGTTTAAGAGGACTCAATCCCTTGCATTCGCCTTGACGACTGAGGAAAACCTCGGAAAAAACCTTCAGTCAGGATTGCCGGTCTCGACGGGATTCGAACCCGGGACCTCCCGAATCAGAGACGAGCGCTTAGCGCCCGAGCCAACACTGTCGGTTTGCAACATAAGTCGATGCTCAGTTATTGGACTTAACCACCATTACGTAATGTTTTCGATTTAATCCTATAATATTTATGAATTTTATGAATTTATGCCCGCCAATAAACAGGTGAAAGTAAGGTTAGATGCAGATGAATAATATACTTTTGAAGAATTTACACACATTTTATTTGTTCTGGACGAAGGGCTGGATCTGTATTATCAATATATTTCGCTCGCTTCATCCCCTTTCACTCAGCCTAGTTCCAGTAGGTAGCAAACTAAAGTTGGTGTCTAGTCTCTAGTCTACATATTACCTTGCAATTATTATGTAAACTGCATTTTGAAGACTGTTGATAATGTAGTTCATAATGTGGATAATTTATTGAGTGAGCGAGCGAGTCTGGTAAATTACTTTCCTGTGGTGGTATTTTCAGCTACTCTCACGGAATAATGTAAACACAGAAAATTAAATTTTGGGTCTCTCTCTCTCCCTCTCTCTCTTTTCTCTCTCTCTCTCTCTCTCTCTCTCTCTCTCTCTCTCTTGCGGTCTCTTCATAATCATCAATTATGGTAACACGGTATAATGTACCGCAAGAGTGTTTTTAAACAGAAGGTTACTTTTTCAAGCCACGGGGGATTTTATTTTTTAAGGGTTTCTTACTAAACCATCATTTTGTATAACGCATCAGTATCAATTCAATTATTATTTACGTGGTCTGTACACACAAAACTAATACATTAGCAACACATGAATTCACATAATACATGGACAGTGCGTTGATTGTGTTTCCTGATAATACAATACTATGATAAAATTAAATATAATCGTGAACAACACCAAGGCCGTATCTACATAATATGCACTTACGTATACATGATTAGAGGAGGAATTATCGCCCTTATCTTAAAATAACTCCTCCATTGAGTAGTATGCTTATTTAGGGCCTACTAGCTTAAACATTTTAAGTTGACTTCAAAATGTGATTACATTATAAGCATTGGCCCACTGCTCCAAGCCTATAATATGTTATATTGAATAAGGTTTAATTACTATAAAATCTAAGGTTGGCCTATGCACATTTCATAGTATGTTCCATTTCCAAATAGTTTAATAAAGACAGTACATTTAGTTCAACTTCAGACAATTGTTCTAAATACTTGCGATGAAGCTCAGCTCGGTCACGCCCCTGCTGTATAATACTGCAACTACTTCAATGACCGTTCTTGTGAGTTTCAATTTCAATGATAAAATAGCATTTGTCTAACATATTGACGTGTGTGTATACGACCATATCATTTGACTAGTCAATTCTCGTTCTGTATTTTCTATTTTCAAAAATTTTCGCACGTTGTATTACTTTCTGTGTTGATATTATTATCAACGTAATAAAGTTACGTTTTGTTTTTCAGACATTTTTGGTATGGCCTAAGAATAACTAGATGGTTGAACGATTATTCCATAATATGTAAAGAATTGTTAGTGTGTTTATTAACGTTCGAAGTCAAGAACTATGCCAACAACTCCTCATGCCTCAGTGAGAAGGTCCTTAGGACACCCACCTACTTCTAAGAACTATACCAACATATAATTCTCATCGTGCCTCAGTGAGAAGGTCCTTAGGACACCCACCTACTGCTAAGAACTATACTAACATATAATTCTCATCGTGCCTCAGTGAGAAGGTCCTTAGGACACCCACCTACTTCTCACTGTCAGAGTCAGTGTATGAGTGTAGACTCGGCTGACACATGGCTGGTAGAGTGAGGAGATGTAGAAGCGCCTGTCCTTGTTTGTGGGTTAGTGGGAGCGACGAGAGAACACGTCGGACCAATAGGTGTAGGTAGTTCTAACGGAAGATTCGCACATTCTTTGGCATATTGCTTCACACCTGTGAGTGTGAGGTGCAGTGACAGCACAGGTGTGCAGCGCGGGCCTTGGGTTGAAGGGCTTGGGGTGGGTGGGTTCATCTACAATCTCAGCACACGTAATGCAATCGTGGGTCCAGCCCCCTCTAGAATCTCAATACACATAATCCGTACCCGGTCGTGGGGCTCGAAGCCTCTCCCCAGATAGGCTTTGTAAATAGTTTTGTCCCAGATGCGAAGCACCTAACTAAAATTCTTATGTGTGCCAGAGCTGGGCGATGGACAGCGTCCTTGCGTTGCACGGTGGTTGGTGACAGGTCATTTCCAGGGGATGGGATATTTTTTCTCTCCCAGTCAATCTATTGCAAGAGGTTGACTTGCGTTTCGTTCCTTGTGATTTTTACAGCACATGTTATGCCCAGACCCAGAGCGTAGAATTTGTCCATAGTAACAATTGTTTGGGACAGAGATTTCAACGGTCCATCTCACTCCCCGGGGTAATGTCCGCTGGGAGTACACACCAGTTTACCCGGTATGACCTTATTCAGATGAATAACTAGAATAGATAATTGATGTGTTTCTTGGAGAGTAGTAAAGGAAAGTCCTAGGGCTCAATCCCAGAATTCGCATTGGCCGAGAACAAACTGTAACAATGGTATCGAATTCTTCTGAAGAGTTGAGCAACTCACTGACTGTGTCTGTAATTGAACTGTTTTCGTTGATTTATGTAGGAAACTGCTTGTTAGTCAAAAATAAAATAAAAATAATTTTTCATCACTGAAATTTGTTTCCCCCATGCCACACAAGTATGCAAAGTATGCCCAAATAAATTGGGAACATATTGTTAATATTCTTGGCGTTTGGTTAGGATATAAACCAAGGGTGCATGTTGAAGGTGAGCATGCTAGAATTTTATGTGTTGTGGTGTGTGAGGACTGAGATGAGTCATAGCAAATATCACCTGTGTAATTATGCAACTTAATAAATAAGAGCAGTCTTAGCATTTCTAACATCCTACTGTGGTGTAATTTGCAAGGCCCTCGTTGACGGTTGAGGTAGGATTTTACGGGACGACAACATGTCTTGGGACTCGACACAATCATTTTGTATTAGCATAGATATACAATATTTTACTCTCCAATCTGTTACCTGTGGTATTAGTAACGGAATTGCACCCTGCCTGCAAGTGATCAGTTTCTAGGAGTTTCTGGCGGGGTGAAATACTGCACACCAGTGGTGGCGGTCGGAGCAAGCCCTCTTCAATATTGTAACCTGTATGTTTGAACATTTTTTCAAACTCATGTATCTCAAAAGGCATCGAGTCTTCGCAAGTATAGTAATTATTATTTAGCATTTAATACAATAATACATTTTTTCATTCCGTTATAGTTACCGGTATTAATTTTAATAATAATTGTATTAATTATTATTATTATGATGATGATGATGATGATGATGATGATGATGATGATGATGATGATGATGATGATGATAATGATGGTTTTTTAAATTTTTGGTGTAAAGTGAATAGAATCTTATTTTTGATTAGATTATATCGGAAGGGTGATGACGATTGTTGGTGGATATAAGGTCACCAAAAATGGCACCGCAATTACAAAATTTACAACTCATCTTAAAATCGCGTAAAAATTTAGATACAATAAGGGTACAAGAGCTATTATCCTATTTAGCATATCAGGAAAAAATTATTCCTGTTGAAGAGAATTGAAACGATTCACCAGAAATCTTAATTTCTATATGATTGATTATTATTATTATTATTAGTAGGCCTACTGAACGTATTTTATTATATAATCGGTCGTAGTTAAAAGTAAAAGGTTGGCATTATCTGTATACACATATTCATGTCCTAACCATACAAGAGAAACTTATTTACAGAAATGCATGTCTGCCAAGCTAGCACTGGCCAGAAGTCGTACTACGGCTATGGTCCCCCCCCCCCCCCCAGCTTGTAATTTGTTAGTACACTTGCATTTCAACACATACGTCAACACCCGAAAAAACAAAATGCAATTGGCGATAATGAAATATAATAATAAAAATGATTCGATGATTTTTGTGGCTAGGTTAGTATAAATAGTGAAACTATAGTCCATTTTATGATCAACTGAGAGTAGCTGTTTTGGCGTTGCTTCCAAATGCAGAACATTTTGGCTAGCCCCAACTTTCTTTGTGTCGTCTTAATAGGGGTTGCAGCTAGTTCGAGTCCTTGTGTTATTGTTGTCTGTTCGCCGATCCCTTCCTTCCTTCAATGGCCATGTTGTAAACATACCTTTTCTATCATAAAGTTTATTGAGGTCTGACAAAGATTTTACCCTTCCTAACTCAGAGCCACATCCACAACTAATAAAATATTTAAACTTAAATTAAAAAGAATTAAATTCATATTCATATCATACCATATTCTACAACAAGTGGAACACATTTACGTTTATTTGACACCAACGCACGTGCGTTCGAATCCCGCGTAAAATACCTTTTTATTTCGTCATTGACTCAATAATGATATATTTTATTATTTATAACTGATGTTTAACAGTAAAAGACGGAATTCACAAACGGATACCAACATATTATGGTTATATTATCAAAAAACTTTTGCCACGGTAACATTGGTTATAATTTGCATTGAATGTGTGAGTGTGTGTGGGGAGGGGGGGGGAGGTATCTTGGGAGAAACGTGGTCAAAACATGATAGATTGCGAACAAATGTTTTGTCACCATCTTATCATAATTTGGACGGTTCCTTTTCTATTGTGGAAAATAGTAACCAGCAACATATTATTATTTTTATACCAAATCGAAAGAAGTAAAAAGAAAACACAGCCTGTACCGGGATTTAAACCCGGAACCATCGGCATAGGAAACATGAATAAACCAACTTAACAAACCCGTCACAATACTGAGATGACCCGTATTCATGACCGCCCTTTATCCGTCGATGCGCCTATATTTGCTTCGTTATTGTCTTCCTCTTGTGCATGTTATATTTCCATTATCAAGCAAGTTACTATAAACTGGAAGCATAGACGATAAAAGTTCTTTATTTAATTCATTTAAAACTTATGTTTAATAATGGTGACTGTCCAGAAACAAATTAAAATTCATTCGTTCCTCTTTAAATTAAAAGACCTGACCCCACTGAAAATCAGTTGCGAGAATAGCACCGAGAAATACTCATAGAGCAGACTCTAAATTCGAATTTATTAATATTCAAGTTAATTTAATATTCGATATCGATAGGTCATTTGCCGCTACTCCGCGAGGCATATGCAGACTTGCGCTAAAGCGTACATGCCACAAAAACAACTATAAAAGTTATACACGGACTGCTACAACATGCATTTTCAGAAATATATTATAAAACGATAGTTTTACGAAATGATATGGTAATTTAGGAATACCATTAATGCAGGTCAAGAACGCACCACATTTTAAATTATATGTTTTATTGCCTTCCCCCGTTCCACTGAACACCACATCTCAGAACCTTACCACCCCCATTCAACATTTACGAGCTACTCTAGGGGATGTCCAACATCGGCTGGGGAAAGGAACCGGCTTTCGTAGCCTGAGGCACTCTCAGCTCGCTGTGGAATGCACTATAGGTGAACGAGTCGCAGGCGCGTAGCCCGTGGTTCACTTCTTATCAAGGCCACTCAGGCTCACCTTTCTAGTTGACTTCATGCCATTCGATCAGTGTCGGTCTCGGACGGAGCATCGCGCTGCTACCATTCACCTCTCACCACTCTCGCCTTCACCATTCACCACTCACCCGCAAGTCAACACCAACCTAACGGACAGTGCGCGAAATTCAAAACTGAATTACAAAAAAAGTGACAGTTACGAAAATAATTATTTTCTGTGCTAAACGTCGTTGGATCTAGTTGTGAGTGTTTGGTGCGTGTGTTCCTCAAGCGTATCCCTATCTCAGTTGTGTATTGTCATTGTATTGTGCATTGTACACGCTCGACTCGCAAGCCAGATAAAACCACTCGACACTGATAATAATTACGACAAACCAACTTGATTTCGTCCGTTCGTTTGTTTGGAAAGTGCGCGACGACCTACCTCGGTATTTGTCTTGGGCACGTCCCAACGTTCGCTTCGTCGGGCAACGCGTTTGTGTTTTCGTTCTTCACTATTCGTACTTCAATAATATTTTGCTCGGATCGCAGGTATAACAGCCAAACATCGCGTTAAATGAAACATGTGACGTATATAGTCGACGTCGAGCTGTCGTCCGGTAACACACAACGAAGTGTATCACTGACCACACGAAATGCACTTCCGTACAAGAAAAACCTTGTGCGATGTTTCTTTTTATAGATCATTTCTGTATTAACGAACTAACGATCGTTAATTGGTGGTAATGCGAATGCACCGTGTTAATTTACCACGCGCTGAATAGCTCGTGAAAGCTGGCAGAGTGACGTCAGACCCACGAAGCGCGTCCGCACGTGTTTTACCTATAGTCGTCTTCCAAGTCGTGAAGATGAGTCGCTCGCTGCTGCACAAGGTGTTGTTCCAGAGATTATGCAATGTGACGTGTGCAGTGCTCGCGTGTGGCAGTGTTGTCAAGTTGAGGGAGGCTCGAAGCAGCCCACCCCCTCAGTGTGATTGTGAAGTGAGATTAGCATGAGTGATTTACCCTCATTTTGGATTACTTGAACGTCACAATGATGGGCGCCTACTTCGATGGGCCCAACCCGCTACTCAAGGGGACCCTATCCAGGTATTTAGAAACAGTCTTACACCAAAGAGTTCACCCAGCCCGGACCGGTTTGGGTGCTTATGTTAAACGCGTGCCCATGCATGTATAATACATATGTTGACAGTTGTCTCGAGTCTATTATTGAAGAACTCAGTATAGCACAATTGGATCGACAGTTTAGGGGGAAATGTTTTGCTAATTTGCACATTGTATAGTCAACCAGAAACAACGAATCTATAGCCTAGTGTTCTGGTTTTGTGTTTGAAACCCGTTTACAAAACTATAGATTGTGTACAAATTTACATCAACATTTTGGCACTTGTTCAGTATTTCGTATTTATCGTCTTCTTCGTCAAGCGGCTCACTGGGCTGTACCGTACAATACAAGACGACCTGCTATGCTAGAACGAGAAGTGACCTGGTGAGGTTTGATTAGAAATACCGAAACCTCCATGAATCAAGTCGCTCGTGCTTCCGAGCGCCATTCATCAGAAGTGGGCTACGTACGTACAGGTCGGCATTATATTATATCGAGCGATCGATCCACGTGCCTATTATTACCGGTATAATATATGAGTTTATGCTGACGAATGTACGTCTAGAAGTTAATTGTATACTGACAGCGATAAGAAGGTGATAATGTATCGCCACTACTTTGACAGATGCAATAATTTGAAACGAGCCCGCGTAAATACCGTTATTTACACAACAATGTGATGCTAGCTGGTTAGTGATTCGGAGAGGTTATGGTGTTATTTCCTGTGCTGATCGAAGAATCTTTTCCTCAAATCAGTCAATTAGTCAGTTCAGTTCAGCTTATCAACAGTCAGTGTGCTTATCTTGACAGCGATTTGTTGAAGATAATTGAGTACGGTTCAATGTAACTTAGTGTGCAGTTTACTCAAGATTGTTACATTATCATTGAATGTGTGGGTGCACTTTCTCAGAGGCGTGCAGACTATGGTTCCGCGGCGCGAGCCGCGCCGGTGCCAAAGCCAAGGGGTGTACCCACCCCCTGGCTTTGGGTGACCCACCCCCACTCACCTCTAAAAAATATAACATGTTCAGGTAATACAAGATAAATTGTTATTAGTTATAACTTCACTTGGTTTGCAAGCTGGATGTAATGGTGTATAGTTGTCAGTGTTGGGTAGGAACAGTTCCAGTTCCTAGGGAAATAGTTCCTTTTAAGGAACTAAGGGAGGAACTAGTTCCTTTTTCCAGACAGGAACTAAGGGAGGAACTAGTACCAATTTTCCAGGAACTGTAACTTATTTTCATAAGTTCCTTTTTTATAACTTGACTGTACAAATTTAAGGAATGAAAGAGTCAAATCATAGTTTACTTACAAAATGAAGGATTGTAAAAATACTCCATTTCCAGGAAATCTAAAATTCGACTCTATTGTTCTAAATTCTTGTCATACCCCCATCCCCATTCCTACACTCAGTGGTCAACCCCCAGCCACTGTGGGATTCTCACCATTATTAGTCGCATTGCCAGCTAAACTTCACCCTTGAGTTTTGATTGATCTTTTGGGTTGTTGCGTTGTGTCGTGTTCACCACCCTTGTTGGTTGCGAAACGTGGAGCAGTGCATCATCAACCAAAGATCATTCAAAATTTATTCACAAGTCGTGAAAGCCTACATACTCATCCATATATTTAATTCCTCCAAATTTCAAACAGAGTTTATGCATTCTTTGCAAATATTTGGTTTTAAGTAGAAATTTGGATACCTACATTGACCCTCTCGAGAAGATCTAAAGAAAAATGGTTATTTATAAAAAAGGAACTTTTTAGGAACTTAGTTCTATTTGGAAAGGAACTTGGGAACGCCCTAATTACTTTTTTGTAGAGGAACTTGGAACTGGAAAGAGTTCCTTTTTCTTATGAGGAACTTGTAACTGTAACTAGTTCCATTTTTTAAGGAACTTACCCAACTCTGATAGTTGTATAGCAATATCTTGGTAGTTATGTTTATAAAATATCGCTCACTTATCGTTTGGAGAGGCTCGGCCGATCGTAAGTGTACGCGACCAAGAATTGCGTTCAATTACATTCTGTGTTCTAATTACCTTATGATCAAACAGACCATATTTCGAAATTGTATATCCACATAATGATTTTCTCAGTATATTTTAAACATATCCACAAATTGAAAATGATAATTGGTAAATTTCGTATTAAAATTGAAATAAATAAAAAATATAGCATATATAGCAAATCCTTGGAAAGTTTCCTATAAAATATTGCAAATTTGCAATTAGTAATTTAGTGCCCTCCGTGTCTCAGATCGCACTACAAGCTATCTTAAGGAAAAGGACCAAAAATTTTCGCTCGGCGGCTGGGCTCGCCCAGACCCCGTGGCCGCGAAAATTCACGGGGTGGTGTACCCCATATGATCGCGCTCGCGCCGGTCCTATAAACCTCTGCACGCCACTGCACTTTTACTCAGGCAGTGCCCTGATGTTCTATTT
>JAMZAV010005878.1:0-38716 GCA_024449915.1 Sweltsa coloradensis
AACTTCATTTGACTTAGTCATCCATCAGTTCTTGGCTTAGGAATTTTTAAACAGTGACTTTAGAGCCGTCCAAGCAATAAGGCACATAATCAATTGAAAGTTGTTCTGAATTGGCCTTGTTGATTCTGGCGTTGATCCGCAGGTGTTCGCACTGTCCATACCACTGATTGCTTTATTTTGGTCTTTGGTTGGTTATTGCTCACTCGTCGATTGCGTCGGGGCCTACAGGGGTGGCTGGGTCACTTTGGTTTAGCCTAATGTCCCCCACTGAAAATCAGTTATGTTTGTGGCTGAGTGGCTAGACTTTAAATAGGCCTACAAATTTATTTATTTTATTTATTCAAAAAGAGTTTTGTGCAAAATTTAACCCCAATGTACCTGAGCAGAAGCCGAACAGCATGTCACAACAACGAAAACTAGGCGCACAGCAGTCAACGTCAGGAGAAATACTATTGTGGTCACTAGCAGATATCTTTTAAATTTATCTTTGACATCCTGTTGTAAGAGTGCATAGCAGAAGTAGAGTGAAGTCATGAATTGCAGAAAGATTTCCAAGAGATTGAAAAGATTTTGAACTCCAAATAATGAATTGATCGTCATAGCTACGTCATGAAGTTCACCATGTAATTTTGCTGCTTCAAAATTTGTATCGCGTCTTCGTAATGTACCAATTTGACGAACGTTGCTCACTGATACAACTTTGAGACGGTCATATTTTGTTGTTGAGACATCAAACTCATTAAATAAAGAAATCGACGAGATATTCAATTCATTCCGTTTCTTCTTCCTAAAGGTCAACATTTCATCATTATTGTCGAACATCTGTGTATCAACTTCAGATATATCTTTGGCGATCATTATCAATTTATGTTGAAAAGCCTTGAATAGCTGACCAATCATAAGTGTAATATTACCAAACTGTAATCCCGATATGAAATTTGCGAAAAAAGCTATACCGATCACTATAAGCACAGGTAGTTTATACAAAGATATATCATAACACACTCTAGTGAAAAAGCAAATCGCTCCTACAAAAATAATTAATGTAAATTGTTGTGCAACAAAAAAAGAGTGATATTTCTTATTCTCATCAGCATTGACTTCGAAAACGTGACTAAGATGCGACATATGTGATAAAACGCGCAGAATTTTATGTCTGTTTACAATACACATTATGTGCGAGCAAATAAAAACAGCGCATGAACAGATTAATCTCAAGGTGTTGGCTGCACTGATTATTGCGGTGGTTGGTTCGTTTGTGTTATTTTGTATTGTTGGTATGAAAGCAAGTACAAAGTTGCCCACAACGATACACCAGATGATGCTATAAACCGTTGCTTTCTTTGAACTATGATATGACATTGTATTTCCTGCCACAATCACTTTGTACGGGGCTAGCCCGAAGAGGCGGGAGAATGTTATAATTGGTTTGATAGCGGAATTGAAATCCATGACAAAATTCTATTTTTGAAAGTATTTAATTAAATGTACATCAAAATCTAAGTACACCTGGAAGTTAGCCTACTCTATCTCACTCTACCAAACTAAGGATACACGGGAAAGTTGATCTACTGCGCTGCTAGCTCTAGGCTGATTAATTATTTCTAATTTAATTTGATCTAGATCAATCACAAAATGACAATGCACGTTATATTTTGTAGAGTTCTTTAGATAAGAATAGTATTATGAAGTAGAGATCGGCTATTAGCCTACTATGTTCGTGTGCTTTTAACCGTAAAAAATTGTGAGCAGCTTTTAGACGCTTCCGCTGCCATCTATTGTTGATGAATACAAGCCATGATTGATTGATAATCTTATTGTGTACATACGTAAACATCCTGTTTGTCCTAAACAATAGAAGAATGGTTGTACGGTTTGAACGAGGAGACTAATTATATTGTTTGTAGGCCGATTGATTTCTCATTCAGAGTGATATAAGTGACCTTCATTTAAATGAAATACGTAGAAAGAATCAAAGAAGAATATTTTGTGACGCAGCACATATTTTGAAACCTTGAACTACATAATATGTAGCCCTGTGCTTTATTAATGTAAAGGGTCAAACAAACCAAATGCTTTTAGGAGGGATATGTCTGGTTGCAATTATATATTAATCAATAGCGATAAAAAAAAAAAAGCGGTAAACCCCTAACAGCACCACAAAATCGCAATGACCCAAAAAAATCAAATGGTCCATTTATGCCAAATTTTACTTTATTTGCCTTCAAAAAACACCATTACTTCCACTATTCAACAATTTTCACTCTAATTTAGATATACATAACTTGTTTTTCTTTTTAAATAAAATACTAGATCAGACTAAAACAACAAATATGCTCATAGATTATTGTTAGTTCTCTTAATTTATTTAAGTTTTCCAAGGTGGTATGTCTGTTTTTGTTGACAGATTAAGGAGAATTTAAAAGAGACATCATTTGGACTGACATTGGAAAATTTTCATTCATTAACATAGGCCTAACAATATCCAAGTGGAATAATTTACCAGAGAGCATTGTGGAGGAAGATTATGTAGTAATTGTATTTTTGAAATGTATAGCTTATAAGCGATCTTACCACAACGCATAATATTCTATATTGTAAGCTATTTCAATAAATAAATACATGAGATGAAACCAGTGATCACTCACTTGTGTTGTGTAGTACGTAAATTTTACCGTTTTGCAATGAGATGAGATGAGAGAAAGGCAAAAAATAAATAAAATAATATAACACCACTTTAAACAATTTTGGAATCCAAATTTACAAATGCGTTTTACGTATTCATTAATTTTTAAAAGTCATCAAAATATTTTTTGCCATGGTCAAAAGAAAGTTAGTTTCAGGCATTGTTATTGCAGGCTCCATGTATGGTGGGATGTTTTAGTTCTAATTTTTGACTAAAAATTGCATTTCATTAAAAAATAAATACCACATGTTTCTTACTAACAATTTTAGTACTGTATACAGCACAAATTACTCATCAGGTAGAAGTTTAATTTTAGCTGGTTGTTGCGAGGAGGCACAAGCAAACAGTGATCAATCAGTGCAAGAATTAAATCATTTGCGTTGTGTTGTTCTGTTTGGTGGTGGCGCCTGTTTATAGAATTACCATATCAAAATGTTTGTCGCTTATTCTAGATTTCAGTTGGTGGAGGTGCCGGTTTATTAATGTTCAAAGTGTCGTGTGGCTAATCACTTTCTCCTTACCCTGGGGAACACCAAGAACATTTGGTATCACCCTTGTTGATGGGCTATGTGAATAAAGAAAAAGCGTGTTCATCGGATGTCGTTTTATTTTATTTTTATTTATTTATTTATTGTTTTAACACATTGATGTGTTATAGGTTGCTAAAAGAGGGCATAGCCCCATTCACAATTTAGTGTCTAGCAACCTACTCAATACTTATACTAATACATTGAAATTAAATTAATTAAAAATACATTATACAATAATAGAAAACAATGTGTGTGAAGACATGTAAAAAGTGAGGGTGATGAAATTATGACAAACATGAATGGTATTGTGAATTATAGAATAGAATTATCAGGATACACCAGAAAAGATTGTTTTTAGTGCAGATTTGAAATGGCTTCGAGTGTGTAGTTTACGGATGTCCACCGGCAAATCATTCCATAATCTGCAACTCCGATAGTAATATCCTTGTTGAATTGATAGGACGAAGTTCTTGCCTGGGGAGGTTTCATGGTGACACCACGTCCGTACTCTCTTCCACGATTACAGATTTGAATCCTGTGAAATGGGTTGAGGTCAGTTGTACCATGAAGCATTCCCCAAAGAAATTGAAGATCTGTCGTTTTTCTATACTCTTCTAAAGTTGGGATTTTCATTTTTTTTTTTTTTTTTTTATGTGTGTGACTAAGGAATGGATGGACCGACAGAAAAGTGATGCTTTAATAAATAAAAATAAATTTTATTTAGAGTCTACCCACTCAGTTATATAACTGATTTTCAGTGGGGGACTTTAAATCAAAGCGACCAAGCCAACCCTGCAGGCCCCGACGCAATCGACGAGTGAGCGATAACCAACCAAAGATCGATATTTTTAATAGGAAATATAGCAATCAGTGGTATGGACAGTGCGAACACCCGCGAATCAACGCCAGAATCAACTTTGCTTCGTATTTAAAATGTGTCTGTATTAGGTATAGGCCTAGGTTGGGACCCTAAGAAATCGCAAATAAAAAGTTCTCATTTCGTTATAAAAAAAATATTTATGTAACTTAAATAAACTCAATGTAAATGGATCATTTCGTCGATAAAAATAGCACTGCAATAACTAGGCCTACTCTTCAGCGAAATGAACACGTTTTACACATAAACAAATATTTAGGCCATATAAAGTTAACTTAATTGGAATTAGCTAGGCGTGTTCAATAATAATTATTTTCAACTGCCATGGTGCCATACTTTGAACGTTAAAACAGAAAAGTTAATTTCAATTTCCTACTGCATATTTTGGAGCTAAAACTTACAGAATGGAGAAAAGTTTCCGATTTTGCTCTTATTTATAGCATAAAAATGTGATTATTGCCTTATTTCGCTACTTCCCTAATAAAACAGTAATATTTTGCATCATTTAGAGAAAAAATTCATTCGTGAAATTTCGGGGTCCCTATGTATAGGGGTATGCGATTACCCGAAAATTCGAGTAATTTCTTTCCGAATATTTGCTACTCGAAATAACGAGTATCAAAAACATATGATGTTGGTGGAGGTGCCGGTTTGCGTACGAGTGTGAAAACGTAAAAATTGTATCTATTTTTGGCACCACCGTACCAACCCGAATGCAAATTGATACAAATTTGTATTCTTTTTTGAAATTTTGAAACTTTTTTGGACCAAATAATAAAAATTGTGTCAATTGTTTGTATTAACATTGTCATGTAATAGTGTCACTTACTGAATTATAATGTGCCTAGCCCTAATAACATTTTTGTGCTTGATCATTAAAATTATCCAGAGATAGAGGCTAAATTTGTAAATCTATTAGATGTTACTCGTCTTTTCTTTTGTAGCCCAAGTAGATCATTATCATTATCCATCGCCGTTTCCTGCTTCTGGCAGGGTCAGCTTGGGTTTCGCTATACCAAATTCTTCCACTTCTTGTTATCCTCCCACAATCGTGTCTCTGCTACATCCTCCCAGCTCTCTCCTCTAGTATCTAGGTCTCTTGCTATGGTCTCCTTCCATCTCTTCCGTGGTCTACCCCGTCTTCTTCTTCCTTTGATCCTTTTCTCATACATTCTCCTGGGCATCCTCTCTTTTCCTTCATTCGTTTCACATGCCCAAACCAGGTGACATGAATAAATAAAATTATTATTTGGCCTATTGTAAATATCGAAAGAAAGAAAGAAAGAAAGAAGACGGGGTCTCGGACTTGATACTCGAGTTATTTTAAGTACTCGAAACTCAAAGCTCAGGACTCGAACACCCCTAGATTAGGGAGCAAAGCTGCCAAACAAGCATCATTGTCCGTCCGTCTGTCTGTCTGTCCGTCTGTCTGTCTGTCTGTCTGTCTGTCTGTCTGTCTGTCTGTCTGTCTGTCTGTCTGTCTGTCTGTCTGTCACTTCTCACGATAAAACCATGACGCGACGTCCGATTTGTTGGCATTGTCTTTCAACAAGATGAAGCATAATGTTTGTGGTGAGTTTGAAGGTAGGGGGGGGGGGGGGGCTGCTCTTTAGAAAAATAAATTAATGAGCCCGGAACCGCCACCGATACTCGATGTAAAAAAAACGAGAAACATTTTTTTAATTTCTAGTTTTGTCTTTAAGAGGGATCACTGAGGTTGGCGCGGAGACGAGTTTAGACGCACAGCTTTCTGTTTTTTTTTCGGGTAAACGGTTAACAACTTTGCTATCATATTTCACAACAAAGTTAATAAATGATCAATCTATGAGAACCAGTACGCGTATTTTGAGATTCATCCATCGGTTTGAATAAACAATTCGTGAAATCTCCATAATTTACACAATTTTAGTGTAATTTGGGAATTTATTCCAGGTGTACAGATTTTTTAACCCAAATTTTCTTATCAGCGTTCCCTCTTAGGGGCTATTACTCCCAAAAATAATTCCACATAAACTGTAGCATAATACCAAAGATTAATTCTACACTAAAATTACAATTTAAACCCTTGTAACTGTGATTTTACACGATTTTTTTAAAAGATTTTGTTCCTGAAATTGGCAAAAATTGGCGTTTTGGGGAATTACTTAAATCGGCTTTAACCTGTATTATTTTTTTGTTCCACATAGATACTATAAAGCATCGTACAAATCTAAAATGGTCCTTTATTACATTGTATCTTGAAACTGTGCACAAATATACACTCAAATACGCAAAAATATGCGTTCCAAAATTACACCCTTTCTTGGTAATCAGCATATTTTGACCGAACCACTTAATTTATATTCATTTATAGAAAATGTTGTCGAGTACGTCAATAATGGTCAATATTTTTTGGGGTCAAATTACTCCAAGGTCACGGGGCATAAATATCGTCCCCGTGTTATTTCTTACGGGTCATTTTTGCCGATGGGCTCCAAAATTACCAAGTTTGACATATTTTTGTTCTACTTTCTAAAGTAATTAGTAAAAGTAAAGTAAAGTAATTAAATAATTAGCCTGAATGAATGATTTTTTTTTTTTAGTATAGCGGCTGAATACCCCTTTTACAGCTTTAAACTTTTGAAACATTGATATTGATAATCTGTCAATTAGGCCTATGTGTACATAAATTAAGTAATTAGACGTTCAAGACTTGCAGCTAGTCATACAAAGTGACGTGCTGACAATGAAAGTCATGGCTGTCAGACATGACCGAAAGTTTATTTTATATCGTGGTATAGACCATATGAACAATGATTTTTCATGTCAAATAAATTATATTTTACTTCATTTCGAGAACAAAATAAAAAATGTGTTATCTTTTGTAGTAGTTTAATTTCTATGCATTCTCTTTACAAAGTCATTTCCATTTTATCCATGAGCTCACACATTGATTATTGATGATTTAACAACATGTTTCTAGTCCGTCCAACTTGACGTAGCAACTTTAGTTTTCAATCTCCTAATGAAATAATCAACTATATTCAATCGACTAAACAAGGCAATATTTCTAGCGAGAATGCCATAACTGTTATAGGCTACTACGTTGCAGACTTCATAACAGCTATATTTTGGGAATAGTCAATACCTACATTATTTCTTTATCATTGTATCTTGGAAACAAGAAAGTTACTCAATAGAAACCAAAATTTTTGTGATACTTTATTTAATCTAAAAAAAAGGATATGGATTTCAATTCTGTAATCAAACCGCTTATTAGAATCTCTCGTTTCTTTGGCCTCGCTCCATACAGCATCACTAGCTCAGGCTGTTCAGTATCTTACAGTAACTCAAAGTGGGCCACAGCCTACAGCGTCATCTGGTTTCTGACAATCGCCAGTCTTACATGTGTGTTTAAGTCATCTGTGCAAAACGATGTGAAGCAAATCAGCTCTGAAATCATGGCCATAGCGCAGTCTTTTTCTTTAACTTTTGTTATCATCTCATTTGTCTACTCCCACTTAGCAACTTTAATCAATCGTAACAAGTTACTTCGTGTTTTGTATGTTATGTCTACTCTTAATAATAAATTTGGTGTTCCAATATCAGAAAACAAGAGAAGCCATACTTTTATCATTACTCAGCAAGTACCAATAGTTATTATGTTTTTATTTGTAGTGATTTTTATGTTTATGTTATCTATTTCTTCAATTGTAAGTATTTTCGCGTACTTTACATTTAGTATGCTCGGAATTGCTACTTTGATTGCTGAACTACAGTTTAATAACATAACTTTTTTGCTTGGAAATCTCTTTAGAGCATTCCGTATTAAACTGTCAAAATGTGGCGACGATACTCTAGAAAATAACTTTAAATCGGCTTCACTCTGCCCAACGTCAATTATTCCAATGGGCCGAAATACAACAAAGATAACTAACTTTTCTATGAACAACCAACACAAAATACGAAACTCGTTGGAACCACATCGTAAGATAGCATTCGTTTCTGATTGTTCATCAAGGGTAAATGAAGATAGTTTCGATGCAGCAACCTTATACTGTCTTCTGTATGATACCACAATGTTGGTGAACTCTATCTTTGGAGTGCAAAACCTTATTAGTACTTTAAAAATGTTTCTGGATTTAATGACAACATGTTATAGTTACCACGAAGTTATCTCGAGGAACTCTGAGGCTTCTCTAAGCTTAAGCTCATACACAGCTCTCAGTTCAATCACGTTCGCTATGGCTACAAATGTAACCAGACTTATGTTCCTGGTTCTCGCCTGTTGCTGGACCGTGTCTCAGGTAAGATAATCTACGTCTACGTGATTTATATCTTTCTTTCATACTTTAATTTTCTAGATTTGATATTCTTGCAACACTCGTAATTAGGTGGTATGGTTAATATTTAATACAATTCTGAAATTGTATTCCAAGTTGTTTCATCCATTCTATAGTTTCTTGCGTTGCATGATTGTTTTCGCCTGCCGGTACAATATCAATTTTGTACCGTTTAACGAAAACAATCGTGCAACGCAGAAAATATAGACAAACAGTTTCCCTTATATTTAGGTCGTAGATAAAGGTGTGTATAGAAACAGTATACAAAAAACCGCAGCTCAAATTTCAGTTTTGAAGTAGCTGGATTGATTCGCGGGCGAATTGAATACAATTGTTGATTCCGAGGTTGTGTTCCGTCATAAAATGTAAAAAAATATATAATCTGCCCTTTTTTAAGTCCATCTTTCATTCTACTTACCCCGTCTGGGCCCGGGGTAGAATTAATCCAACCAAATACAAAAATTTGTAAAAAAAAACGGCAGCCAAGCTCTCCTTCAAAAGTCTCCGGCTGTGAATGCTGTGAGATATAGAAGTTGAGCCAAGCTTTTTATTCTTTCTCCCTAGTTTCGCTTTTAAAATAAGTAAGATCATTTCGCCTGTTGACGAGCGCCAAGCCAACGATTTTTGTGGTAAAAAAGTAAAATTTTTAAACTCGAAATCATAAAAAATGGCTTGGCCATGAACCAAATTCAATGGCCAAGGCAATTTTTTTATGATTTCGAGTTTAAAAATTTTACTTTTTTACCACAAAAATCGTTGGCTTGGCGCTCGTCAACAGGCGAAATGATCTTACTTATTTTAAAAGCGAAACTAGGGAGAAAGAATAAAAAGCTTGGCTCAACTTCTATATCTCACAGCATTCACAGCCGAAGACTTTTGAAGGAGAGCTTGGCTGCCGTTTTTTTTTTTACAAATTTTTGTATTTGGTTGGATATTACATCTTTTTGTTGTTCGTTCGCTATCAAGGTGTGAATGATTAAATTTGTTGAGTTCAAAGTTGTTTTTTTTACATTTTTGGGCCCACGGTCCCCCCAAAGATACCCCTTAAATAAATAAATAAATTTTTATTTACAGACTACCCACTCAGTTATATAACTGATTTTCAGTGGGGGACTTTAAATCAAAGCGACCAAGCCAACCCTGCAGGCCCGACGCAATCGACGAGGTGAGCGATAACCAACCAAAGATCGATATTTTTAATAGGAAATATATCAATCAGTGGTATGGACAGTGCGAACACCCGCGGATCAACGCCAGAATCAACAAGGCCGATTCAGAACAACTCTGAAATTTATTATGTGCTTCGTTGCTAGGACGGCTCCAAAGTCACCGTTTACAAACTCCTAAGACAAGAACTGATAGACTTAAGTCCAAATCAGAAGTTAAAAAATTCTGACTTGAGCGGGAATCGAACCCTGGCCCGTCTGCATTGGAAGCAGATACGCTAACAACAAGACCAACGCACTAGCATAAGCTCTAGATATTTATAATGGTTAAGAGCATGTTTAATTTCAAGCTTGTATACAAATTACTACGCCTGAGTAATTACGCGTTTTGATTTTGCTAGGACGGCTCCAAAGTCACCGTTTACAAACTCCTAAGACAAGAACTGATAGACTTAAGTCCAAATCAGAAGTTAAAAAACTTCTGACTTTAGCGGGAATCGAACCCTGGCCCTTCTGCATTGGAAGCAGATACGCTAACAACAAGACCAACGCACTAGCATAAGCACTTGATATTTATAATGGTTAAGAGCATGTTTAATTTCAAGCTTGTACAAATTACTACGCCTGAGTAATTACGCGTTTTGATTTTGATTTTGATTTTGATTTTGATTTTGATTTTCCCCGGTCCCAATTGCCCGGTTTTTGTTATATGAGGTACATCTGAGTGTGGCCCAAGTTTCAAAGTTCTAAGATGAACCGTTTTCTCGGTATAGCGTATTATTCATAAGAGTACGGAATTACCTACTTTTGATAATTTTGTTTTTTTTTTCCGGTACCCGTTAACCAATTTTGCTTTCCATATTCAAAAGTGATAAAGAATGAGAGATATCAAAATGTATTCCACGTTTGAAACATCTCAGTTGTAGCGTTTTCTTTGAATGATTCATTTCTTAAAGTTCAGATATGTTTTTTGTCATTTTTGGGCCCATGGTCATCCCAAATTTAGCCCCTTGTGTTTTGGACGCAAGATATTTATAATGGTTAATAGCATGTTAAATTTCAAGTTTGTACAAATTACCACGCCTTGGTAATTACGCGTTTTGATTATCATCCAAATTTTGATTTTCTCCGGTCCCTGTTACCCGATTTTGGTTTTGAAAGCAAAAGGCACTGCGTCTGAAATACACCTAAGTGTGGTCCAAGTTTCATAGTTCTAAGATTTACCGTTTTCTCTGTAGGCTAAAGAACTCTCCGCGGAGAACTGCCACCCACCCACCCACCCACCCACCCAACCACCAGCCACCAGCCACCAGACCAAGGTTAGTAGATAGGTGGTTAGGTTGCCTCGATCTATTGTTAAAACCAAACGGGGCGGGGCGTCAGCGATTGGAATTTTCACGTCAGAGCTAGACCTCGCGCGCGGCTTCTACTGAGGGAGACATATACGAGCGGTTGTAATAAACATGTTACTGTTCCTGCATTTCACAGACTATGTAACTGTTTAGTATAAATATTAAATACCTAAGATTAATATTATGAAATCAACACAAACTGGCATTTTAGCGCGATTTCTTCACTTATAAAAAATACAAAATTAACATAAGACACTAAAGAACACAACAGGTAATAACAAATGCACACACTCATACTCGCATTCACACTCGCTCACACTCATTCACACTCACATCACATGCTTGCATAAATGAACTCATTATAAATTTTGTAATTAACTGTATTTGTCATTAATCACCCATAAATTTTCTACTGTATATAGAACATCCATCATCATCATCATCATCGTCGATATTATTTAATATTAAATATAGGGTATTATTAATTATTTATTGGTTGAGCAAAGCGAAGACTTCAATTTCACTTCTGTTTTTTTTTCACTTACGTTACCCAAGGAAAATAGCTCGGGTGTTTTGTTTTAGTTTTTATGTTAGTTTTTTGTCTGTTTGTTCGCGCTCTAACAGGCAAACGGCATATGCGATCTTGATGAAAATTGGAGGGGACTTTCGAAATCTCTGAACTTAGACTTGCCACGTTTTTGGGTACAATCAATAAAATATTTCTTATGATTATCGTACTTTGACGATTTTAAAAATATTTTTAATGAGACATTTTCGTAATATTTTGCAAACGGCTACCCCGATCTTGATGGAACTTTATGGGAACGTTTAAAATCACTATAATTATAATACTATATGTTATGATTTTAGAGACATTTGAAGAAATGTTTCTCATAGAAATCGTACTTTTACGATTTTTTCCCACATTTTGAATACGATATTTTCGTGATATATATCACGAAAATATCGTATTCCGTTTGGTCTGTATCGGCCCAAATAAACGTCAACGTTCATATTTTACATTGACATAAAGATTATGGTGATGTTGTGCCTTTTGAAAGAAAAAGTTGTTCAAAATTCATAGAAATAAAGGTATAATATAAGCCTTTCACAGGTGTATAATTAATTAACAAGTAACTATAGAAAAAGTAATGAGATCCCACTTCAAACATAATCATTGGACAGAAATATTAAAAAAGAAGCTCATCCATCAACGCGACTGGAAAAGGCGTTCGCGAAGCGGCCTAGTATAAACAAATGGTAGTAAGACACATATGTGGTATGGAGCTTGCCCTAATTTCTATCTTCCATCATTATGTCTTGACATGTGTATTATAATTAAATGTATTTACTTTGTCATTTCAAACTGAAAATAAATAATAAATAAATAATTGGATGAGCGAAGCGAAGACTTCAATTTCACCGACCCTCCAAAAAATTAGCTCAAGTGTTTTTTTTTTCATTCATTGATCATTCATTTCATATATATGGCATTGATTCAAAACTCAAAACTCAAAACTCTGTGCCAAAATACTCTTGTTTTATGTAGGCTTACAATAATACATACAAAATCCAGACAACACAATTTAAGTTAGACCCACCTTTGCTGAGGCCATACAGCAAGTAAATATTTTATTATCATGTATTGACAATGAAACATAATAGATAGATAGATAGATAGATATTTTTATTCACTTAGACTAGTACAGTGTACAAGTATAACTCTTTGCAGAGAAAGTGAATAGTATATAATTAATAATTAATATAATAAAAGTGATAATAATTAATATAATGATATACACAGTGTTAGGAGAAAGAATAGTTGAATATAAAGCATAAATGATAATTGATATGGATATGATATTGATATGTATGATGATTGATAATATTGATATATATATATATATATATGATGATTCATTAATTGATTAATAATGATAAACACAGTGTTTATGTTAAAGTAGAGTAGATGCAAAACAATAGCATGCGCTACTATAGATTAAGAACTCATATATAATAAATAATAAAGAAAAGTTGGATATAAAGCAATTTTTGATGTGATATTGTGATAATAATTGCTGATGGCACAGAAAACACGCAATGATGTACAGGAGAATGTGTCTAGTATATATATGATGATTGATTGATTGATCAGTGTTTATGGTAAAGTAGAGTAGATGCAAAATATGCCCTACTAGATTAAGAATTCATATAGAATAAAGAAAAATTGGATATAAAGCAATAATTGATATGATATTGTGATAAGAATTGCTAATGGCACAGAAAACAGCAATGATGTACAGTAGAATGTGTCTATAATATATAATTGATGTATTTATATGTGTGTGATGATTGATTGATTAGTGTTTATGTTAAAGTAAAGTAGATGCAAAATAATAGAATGCCCTACTAGATTAAGAATTCATATAGAATAAAGAAAAGTTGGATATAAAGCAATATTGATGTGATATTGTGATGAGAATTGCCTGATGGCACAGAAAACAGAAAATTGGAGGATGGACAGCAGAATGTGTTTTATATACCTCCACAATCCAAGGAAGCGTGTAAGCACATATTATATATAGAAGTTTGTTACATCTTTTCGGCTAAGGGAACTTTTGGAAAAATTTTAAATTACAGTGCTTGTTTGTGGTTATACTCTAGATAATTGTAAATATTATAATGAAAAAATGAATTAACTGCAAATATTTACATGGAGGGGGTAGTCATTGATGGAGTAAAAGCTGTGTGCTGTAAGATAGGTTTTCAACTTATGTTTAAAGGAAGACAGGGTGGGAGACGTTTTTGATGTGGTCAGGGAGCTTATTGTAGAGGGTGGAAGTAGATATTCAGGGCCTTGTGCAAAGAGGCGCAGGTTGTGGGAGGGCCTGTGATGTGAAGGTTGGCTCTAGTTTTATGGGAGTGCAAAAGAAGCATTTAGATGGAAGAGGTTACGGTTAGTGTGAACGAATAATGCGGCTGATTGGATAAGGGTACATGCTAGAGTGAGAATACCAAGTTCCTTGAAAAGTTCTTACATGAGTGTCTTCTGGAGACACCAGCTATGATACGAACCGCTCTCTTTTGGAGAATGAATATTCTGTTCGCATGGGGGGAAGCCCCCCAAAATAGCAGGCCATATGATAAGTGAGAGTGAATGTGTGCAAAGTAAACTAGCAATAGGATGTGGGGGTGAACTTTTTGTTTGAGCTTTCTGATTGAGTAGCAGCCAGATAATTTTTTGCTGGCAACGTGGTTTACATGGATGGACCAGTCTAGATTATCAGTTAGTGCAAGGCCTAGGACTTTGACTGTGTGAGCGCGGGGGATAGTATCAGAGTCAAGACGAACAAGGGGACTGGCAAGTAGGGATCTTATAAGGGGTGTGAAAGTATAGATAAACATTTTTAGAGCGTGAGATGGTGAGTTGTTTGCCGAGACAGTATGAGGACATAACGTAACTTGTTTGTTTATTAAGGGGGAAGGTCCTAAATGGGTTGGAGTTTGGGGTATGTGTCAGCAGTTGGCGGGAGTCATCAGCATATTGGGTGAGAGTCCCCTCTTTTAAGTAGGCGGACGGGTCGTTGACATAAAGGATATAGGCTAATGGCCCCAAAAAATTGATCCTTGGGGAACCCCGCAGACTATTGGCAGAGGTTTAGAGCGGGTTGTGGTGAGGGATTGACTATTAGATGTTTGGATTTCCACTACTTGGGTACGGCCAGCAAAAAAGAGGAAACCCAAATTTCAAGAGCTACCCCACGGATACCGTAAGTATGTAGTTTGTCGAGAAGAATTTTGTGATCAATGGTGTCGAAAGCTTGGTCAGTCGTAGAACAATCCTACGCTTGGTCGCCTTTGTCGAGAGCAGAATAGAGGGGGGACAGAAAAATTGTAGATTGCACTTGGTGGATTTGTTTTTCAAGAAACGTGTTGACTGGGGGAGATAATGTTGTGGTGTTTTAGAAATGAATTAGACGACGTGCATGATATATTCAAATTTTTTGGAAAAAGATGAAAGGAGGGAGATGGGACGATAGTTTGTCATTTCAGTTTTTTTACCTTTTGTGTTTATAAATAGGATAATTTTTGCTGCCTTTAGCTTGAGGGGAAAATGCCTTCAGAGAAGGATCGGTTATAATTTTAGGCTAGTGGGCCAGAGAGAAAGTCCGTACACTTGGATAGAAGAGAGCCTGGCATTTCATCTAGTCCATATGAGGTTTGGAACCAAAATTTCCTAATTACCATAGCTACTTCAAGAGGAGTGGTAGGATAGAGAAAGATGGTATGGCCTAACGGAGGGGCAAGGGTTTACGAGGGAGGGGAGTATGATTGGCACATTGGTTTACCAATATTACATGAGTTGATGAAGAATTCATTAAAAAGTTCGCATGAGAAGATGCATCTGATATAATTCACCATTAATGGTTAGCGTGAGGTCGCATTTGGGTTTAGAGGCAGTGGTCTGTGATTTGATCATGGACCAAATTTTTTTGAGGTGTTCCTAGATTCAGAGATTTTGGAGGGCATTATAGTGAAGTTTAGCTTGACGTATATTTTTAGCATGGGACTTTTTTAAGTCACGATATTTTTCTTTATGTATTGGGTTGTTCGAAGACTTCAGTTTAGAAGGAGGGATCTCAAGGTCTGGGCTTCACATCGCAGATCGTGCGAGATCCAGGGGTTGACTTTAGGTTTAGTAAGAGGACAACTTTTTAGCGGAAATGATTTGTTAAAATGACATAGGAATGTGGAATGGAATCTTGAGAGGAGTTCGTCCACATTTCCAGGAAGGGACAGCGACTGCCAATTTTCAGTACTTAGCATTGTCTGAAAGTTGGCTGTATTTTTGGTATTGAAAAAAACGTTTTATTATTTTAATTTGGAGGAAGGGTTATTGTTAGAGAGGGAAATGTTGAGCATGAGGAGATGGTGATCAGACAGAACCTTTTGTCTGTTGAGCTTGCCGAGAACATCATTGGGTCAATAGTTGTGAAGATGTTGTCAATAAGGGAAAAAACTTGTATCAGTGACGCGGGTTGGTGTGACAAGGTCTCCTTGATATTAAAAGAGTGAACTAAATCGAGCAGTTTCGATTGAGCTGGGGATTGTTTAGAAAGTCTACATTATGATCACTACATAAAATGATATCTGCTTTGGGAAATTTCTTGGTGATAAAGATGAAATACCTCGTCTAGCTTTAGGAGAAATATATTTAAGTCGCCTTTAGGAGATCGGTAAACGGATAGAATAATGAAGTGCATGTTCATATGGTGCCAGGAACCTGCGGCACATTCAAAAAAATTTAAACAATGCGTACGATTTGACCTCAGGAATAGGAATCAGTTAAGATGAGGTTTAGCGAGGATTGCAACTCCTCCATGAATGAACGTGGATCGACAGAAAAAATTACATTTACATAGTTTGAAATACAGAAAGAATTTGTTTCATGAAGAGTGAGCCAATGTTCTGAGAGCAGAATATATCGGGAGATAGACGCTAGTTAGTAATTCGAGTTTTTCAATTTTGTTACGGACAGAGCAGACATTGAGGAATGCAATTTTAGAACTTAAAGGTTTCTGGCATGGGAGTTTAGGGGGAAGGGAAGAAGAGTGATGGTCTGTTAGGGAGGAGCATTTGGGGAGGCATTCAGCCTTAAGGTCTTCGGTTTTGGGCAGTACTTATGGGCAATGGAGTGTATAAAAGTCTGTGTGTCTAGGCTAATGTGAGGTGAATTCTTATCTGGGGATTTTATCAGTAACGTTAAGGCATTATGGGTTTATGAGTCATCTAGTCAACTAGGGTGGTTTAAAGGGGGGGCTTAAAGGGCTTATTATTTTTTTTGAATTGTACAGTAAGAATTTCTACTAACTCTCTAGGGTGACCAAAAAGTTTTTAGTTTATTGCCTATACCTTCACTTATCATCAAGTCACGTAGTTGCTGGTAGGTACATTTCTTCAGGTCCTTAGCATCTGCACATTCATTCTATCTGTTCGACTTCGAGTTGCCATAGTGTGAGAAGACCTCCTACATCACCACTCTGAAACATCTCACAGTCACGATTTGACTTCGAGGGCAGGGACGATAGTTGCGTTTCAGCAGTTGGGTAATCGTCCACCAAGACTCGAGTGACTCCGAAGGCAGGGGCATGGTTGCGCTCCAGCATTTGGGGAATCATCGTCCACAAAGACTCGAGCAATACATAAAAAACAATAGATAGGCCCTACATAAGAATACCGTACTCAATAATGTGCATCTTCAATAGCTCACAAGCAATAATATTTAAAATATATACACAAATAATATTACCAATAAATAATTGTGCATGACATAACTGAATTATTTACATAGCACAAAATAATAAACAAAATAAGGATACACAATACTGTGCATCATATCATGATTTGGGAATGAATGTTGAAATAAAAATATTATACATAATATTATACAGAATGAATTACATCAATAATAAATAGTATTTAAAACATGAATTACTCAATATAAAAGGAGCCCAAAACATGAATTATTTTGATCGACATCTCAAAAAATTGTTGACTTATTTGCATCATGACTATGAGGGTGATATGACAACCCTGGAAATTAGAATAACTTAGTAACTGGCGCCTTGTAAATCCATGATGACAAAACTGCAACTGTGCCCAAAGCCCAAACTGGCATCATACATAAGGAATTATCACATACAAATAATGTAAAAGATATTTACAAAAGTGTACAGTTAATTCATTTGGAACAAGCAACACAAACACACGCGTCTGCTCCTTTCGAACGCTCTCGCACTAGATACACAATGGTAAGAGATGGGCCAGCCTGGCCGCCTGGGTCTAGCTCTGACGTCACGGCAGCAGACCGGTGCCGCGGGCGAAATTGGCCATCGAGGCATCCTCTCCCATCTACTATCCTTGCCACCAGCCAGCCTTAAGGAATTTGACGATGTTGAGAGCCTTTTTTAACACAGAACGAGTTGTCGGATCGGGTTGATTTTTTTTTTGGTATGTCATGGACCACATACCAGGTCATATACCGAGTTTCAAGATTGTAACTCTTTCGGGGCGGCGTGTGCAGATAGCTGAAAACCACCCAACTCTTGTAGGTGTATATAGGGCCGGAGTTGGGTGTCGCCTAAGCATCGCATCGCTTGTCTGCCGGGCGACGACCGTCGCCCTAGATTAGCGCAGAGCATGGCTCTGCTAATCGTACAAGGCGATTCAAGAGAAAAAGTCCACCTCGCAAACATCAGCAATTAAGTAAGAGGGGAGTGTATTACTCCACGAAACTAGAGGCGAGCTATGACAATCGTCGTCGGGGACACTTTCCTCTTTCCTTGAAGACTTCCCCGACGACGATGACAATGACACAACGAACGATGACGATTGCGACGTGAGAAACCCCCCCTTCCTCCCCTTACCCGTGGCTGGTTCTGACCAGCATGGGCGCCTTCTCCCCATATCCCCTAGGCTAGAGTGATGCAATATGACCTAACGGTTGACGCGTCCTTAATCCAAATAAACCAACAACAAAAACTTTTCAGACGTCTTTCCTACATTCTTTAGAAATTATATTTAGGTCTAGGGATGCCCGATGTCTGTTGGTCGATGATGATATCAGCACTCCAGCATTGATTTCCCATGGCTATTTTGAAGGGGTTTGTCCGCTAGCCATAGAACTTTTGTGGTCATGATGTGCGGTATAATTTATATGATACCAAGATGGCAGTTTTTGTCTGATGTTTTGACTTTGGCTAGGAGACGGAGTTTTATGTTTTCGTTGCCATTAGAAGGCTATTGAATATACCCGAAATATATAAGGAATATGATTTATTAATTTTGTTATTAAGGACATAATAAGTCCTGAAATTGAATATTTAACTATATATTTAGATATGTCGATTATGATTGTGTAGAATTAAGGTATTAAGCGTAAAAAAGTGATCAGTTGACAATGGAAGTCATGAAATGCCAGACATATGACCGACAGCTAGCCTTTACCTACCCATTATCATGATGGATTAGGAACATTGATAATTCAGTCCCCGAAAATAAATATTAGGTTTGCCTTATTTCGAGGAGAAATCAACAATTTGATCTTTTTAGTTATTTCATTTCTATTCATACCAAAAACAAGCCATCACCATAGGAGGTGCTGAGCACACAAATTTATTGATGATCTAATTATATTATACATCTAAATCCATCAAACTTGACGCAAAGTTTGTACTCCATCTATCTAACTTACTAATGAAATAATCGACTGTTCCATCGACTTATTTTTGCTAAGGTTGCCTCCACTGTTATTTTATTGGAGACATACTTCATTGAGTGTTATAATATTATTATGGGAATACTCTCAGAAATAATATTCTCTTCATTTTCTCGTTGGATTCAACAGACTTCAAAGCACAAAATAGGATATTATTCAAACTTATAATTTTAAACTTTAGTTAAAACAAGGTCTATAATTCTAAGAAAAGAATATGGATTTCAATTATGTAATCAAACCGCTTATAAGAATCTCTCGTTTCTTTGGCCTCGCTCCATACAGCATCACTAGCTCAGGCGGTTCAGTATCTTACAGCAACTCAAAGTGGGCCACAGCCTACAGCGTCATCTGGTTTCTGACAATCGCCAGTCTTACATGTGTGTTTAAGTCATCTTTGGAGAACAATGTGAAGCATCACAGCTCTGAAATCATGGCCATAGCGCAGTCGTTTTCTCTCAGTTGTATTCTTGTTTCGTTTGTTCATTCCCATGTAGTTTTTATTATTAATCGCGACAAGCTACTGCATGTTTTCTCGGTAATGTCTACTCTCTCCCATGCATTTGATGTGTCAGTGTCCGAAAAACAAGAAATCCCATAGATTTTATCGTGGCTCAGCAAATACCAATAATAATGTTGTTCTGTATAGTAATAATTCATACATTTATGCTATCTTTGTTTTCAGTTTTCAATATATTTGTTTACTTTTTATTTTGTATGTTTGGTGTATCAACTATGATCCCTGAATTTCAGTTCAACAATATAAATATTTTACTTGGAAATCTGTTTAGGGCATTTCGTATAAAATTATCAAAAAGTGGTGATGATAACTTTGAAAATAATTTTGAATCGGTAACACTCGGCCAAAAGAGCCCAATGTCATTTCCGATTGGCAAAAATACTGATAAGATTGCACATTTTTCTCCGCACAACCAAAATGAAATACGAAACACGTACACGCCTAGGCGAAAATTTAATATTTGTTGCTGATTTTTCATCAGGACAAAATGGAGTTAGTTTTGACGCAACGACTTTGCACGGTCTCCTCTATGACACCACAATGCTGGTAAACTCAACCTTTGGAGTGCAAAATGTTTTAACTATTTTGCTTATATTTCTTGATTTACTTAAATCATTTTTTAGTTTCCAAGAATTAATGTTAAGGCGTATTCAGTATTCTGTAAGCATATACATGATGCTAGGTACAGACACATTTCTTTTGGCTATTAATATAATTCGCCTCCTGTTCATGGTAATTGCTTGTTGCTGGGCCACGTCTCAGGTAAGATAATTTTGTAATTAAAAGTAGAATGAATACGTATTTTGAGTCGATCCACTCTGTCACATGACACTGATTTCCAATGGGGGACATAAATTTACCCAATTACTTTCGACTAATAATATTAAAATCTAAAACTTACGCAAGTTATTCACTTTGTTAAAGTTGCGTACGTGGTGCTAATGTATACAATTTCATACCTTTTTTGATGTTATATTATTTACTATATTATTTAAATTTAATATTATATTTGACTTGTTTGAATACAAGACTGTATCAAACAACTATCCTAGGTTAATATTTTAACACTTACTGGTTAGGATTTCCGGAGTCGTCTATCTCCATCGTCATATACTGACACCACTAATCTCACACAAAATGCAATCAGCCAGGAAAAAATGTTAAATGTTGTAAATGTTAAAAATATAGGTCTTGTCTGGTTGTTAAATATCGTCTACACAAATATTTTATATCTGGGTCAAATAGATTCTGAAAATTAATATAAAATATATGTTGGTATTATTAAAAGAAATTAAAAAAGTGCCTGCACCGGGGATCGAACCCGGGACCTTGGCTGTCCGGGCCATGCTCTTACCAACTGAGCTTTGAAGACACCAGATAAGGTCCAGGATTCAATCCCTGGTGGAGGCACTTTTTTAATTTCTGTCTTTAATACCATCATAACTGAGTCATAGTCGCCCACTATATAACCAAGGTTAAACATATATATTTATATTATTTTCAGAAGCTATTTGACCCGGATATATATTATTTGACGAGTGTATTAAACTACTAACCGAGGTCTATATTTTTAATTTCTGTCTTTAATACCATCATAAGACCTCGGTTAGTAGTTTAATACACTCGTCAAATAATATATATTTATATATAAACTTATGAACATAATCAAGTTATTAATATGTTTAAATAAATATTGCCAAGGTGCAGGCGTCATTAAGTTATATTTAATATTTATAGTTCGAAATTTCAATCATATAAAACATTACATTCATTCAAACATTTAGATTTTTCTTCCATAAAACAATCAAATGTTGTGAATTAAATTGGAAATTTACTTGTATCCAGGCAGAAGAGCTGGCTCGCACTGTTGCCAGGCTGGAGAGCAAAGCTAAGACTGCTCGCTTTAGAGAGCAGGTGGGTAGCGTTTAATGTTTTTACATTTTATCATTCAATAAAGTATATTTTAAATATGTACGCTTCCAAATTTAATATGTATTCGAATTGTCTTCCAGATGCAGGTGTTATCTCGTCAGATCCTTCACCACAGGGTTCAGTTCTCGGCTTGTGGACTCTTCCCAATAGACGCCACCCTCATCACATCGGTACAGCAACTATATCAGCTACTTTCTCCTGTCTTCCTGACGGAGGTAGCTCTAGAGTAGGCCTACGTGTGGGAGGTGACGGTTCATCACTTTCACCGGATATCCGGACTGAAAGTTTTCCGAAGTTTTCTTTAGTCGTTAAGACTAGGCCTATTCCATAGCACTCTTACTGATATTTTTAAATTAAAAACAAAAGGAATATGGCTGAAAGTGGTTGAATGAAATAGGATTTTTATTTTTTTTAAATGGGGAAAAAATACGAGACAATCCCTTTTGGTTTTTATATGCAAATTTTGGGTCACTAGAAATAAAGTTCTAGGTGCAATACTTAATTTTGAGCTATGATTTTTTGTATTGCTTCAACACACCTTTGTCTCCGCTCCAGTAGGAAGGGAAAACAATTTTCTGAAATAATGTTCGATGTGGGATTTTTTATCATATGGTGCAAATAAGAGTTTTGAACCGGTGGTCGAAAAAAATCGTACATCAAACGTTTTTTAGAAAATTATTTTCCCTTGCACTCAGTCCGGAGACAAAGGTGTGTTTAACAATAAAAAAAAAAAATCTAAAGTTTAAGTATTGCCCCAGAATTTTGCATCTTCTACTGACCCAAATTTCCTTTTGCCCCGTGTTTAAATTTTCCCTTTCTTCTTTTTTTTAAGTACTTTTCATTCAACCAACTTTACCCATTACCCGACTTAAAAAAATGTCGGTAAGGTGCTTTGGAATAGCCTTAATGCAAATGGAAAGGGTTTGACTCCCCTTAATCGGCATTTGGACAACTTTTTACAATTTTTCAAAATATTTGGGTTGACACCTGAAGGGGGGTGTGATTGCCCCCTGGGCAGGTTTCCTCGATCAAAGTATAATCCTACAGAGTTTTGTGAAATAACTAATCCCCATTAGTTTGAGATTAAGGAGTTTTAGGGCCGCTATTCCACCGCTTTTTTCTATTTCCAAAATATGCTACTAAGTTAAAATATAGTGAATGGTTTTAAAACATGGCATTTTAGAAAATCAAAAATATTTTTTCCCAAAATTTTTTCTGTTTCGGTACCGGCAAATAGCCCCCTCAAAAAAATTTTAAACTTCAATTGCCAGGGCACACCATTCAACGACGGGTTTTGCTTTGGACATTTAAATTTTTTTAAAGTTTTTATGGACTGATGAGAGAAAACAGATTTTTTTTAACAATTTTCTTTTCCCGCGAATTTTTTTGTTTGGGGGTATTTTTACCCATTTGTACCGCCAAACGAAAAAAAATTTGCAGGAAAGACAATGTTAAAATAAATTGTTTTTTTCCCGTCAGTCCAAAAAAAAACAGTTGAAAATTAATGTCACAAAAGCACAAACCCTACTTTGAATGGTGTGCTTGGCGAATTTAAGTTTGAAAATTTTTTTTAGGGGCTATATTTGGCCCTGTACCCGGGTCAGAAAAATTTTGGGAAAAAATATTTTTGATTTTCTTTAAAAAGCCATGTTTCAAAACCATTCACATATTTTTTACTTAGTAGCATATTTTGGAAAAAGAAAAAACGCGGGATAGCCTTAAGTGTTTTTTGTCGAAATGTGTTGTTTTATAACCCAAAATATTAGTGAAAAAAATTTTTACGAAAATTATTTTTTTTAAAAATTCAATTTTAATGTTTTGTAACCAGCTAGTGTATCAACTACTTTTTATAATTTTTTTTTTTACTTTTGGTAAAAATTTGCTTTAGGCATCAAAGTAAAAATTTAAAGGGGGTTTCGCCCCCTTAATCAAAAACGTATTTATTTGGCTAACAAGTTATGAATTAGAAATTAACAGAATTATTGGTTCCACCATGCCCAAAGGAAAAAAATGTCAAACTTTTTATTTTTCGAACTAGGTTCCATCGGCCCAAAAATCTCCCATAAAAAAAAACACGGGACGATCTTTATGCCCCGTGACCTTGGAGGATTTGATCCAAAAAATATTGGCGACGTACTGGAGAGCCTTCTCTGTAAATTCTCTATAATCTGTTTTTTAATTTTTTGGGCAAGTGGTTCTGTCAAAATATGCTTATACCAAGAAGGGGTGGGGTTTTTGGAATGCATATTTTTAGAGTATATTTAACACAGTTTAAAGGACACAATGTATTGAAGGGTCTTTTTAGTTTGGTATAATGCTCTAGTATCTATGTGGAACAAAAAAAACGAATCACAAAAACGAAAAATTTTTGCCTCTTCAAGATCAAAAAACTTTTAAAAATTCTTTGCAAGTCACATTAAAATTTTTTTGTTTTAAACGGGCATTTGAGTGTCATATAAGGCTAAAGATGATGTGGTGAAAATAACTTTTGGGGTAATAGCCCCTATTTGAAGGAATGTACAACATGATTGGTGACTCAGGGACTTCACCCCCCCACCCCCTCCCAGAAAGCTTTACAATATTTATATTTCCCAACATCTTCACCATTATTGAACCCCTTGAACAATAAGCTTCCCCTACTCATTTAAGATACTCCCCTATCATCTTTAGTTGCATAAAATAATTATATGACAAGTAAAAAAAATTTTTAATTGGCAGGTTCAAATGTAGGCCAAACTTATACATTTTTTTTGAGAAAATCGAAAAATATCAATTGAAATAGCATTGTTCATTTAGTTACTCATGGTTTAACCATTAATGGTTGGTGTAGAAATTTGTAGGCCTAATTATTTGACTTCGTTTTCAGATAGTTGGTTGTGTGGCCACCTACCTAGTGATAGTCGTCCAAATGGTGACGCCCTCGGGCCCCAGTGTAGCGACCAGCACTCCACACAACGTAGGGGATTCCGCTGCGTCCACATAAACCGATTACTAGAGGTAATGAGAAATGTGTGACGCCCTCGGGCCCCAGGTAGTGACCAGCACCCACACAAACGTAGGGGATTCCGCTGCGTCCACATAACCGATTACTAGAGGTAATGAGAAATGGTGACGCCCTCGGGCCCAGTGTAGCGACCAGCACTCCCACACAACGTAGGGGTTCCGCTTCGTCCACATAACCGATTACTAGAGGTAATGAGAAATGGGGATATAAAAACCCAAATTTCGTGTTTTTCGAGATTTAAAAATACGATCAAAAACGTTACTAAAAAATAAAAAAAATTGAACGCACTGTTATTTTGGAGGTCTATTTCCGTGAAGCCCGTTACGTCACGGTACCGCCTACCGCGCGCGTAATATCCGGTCTGGACCGGCACCTCCACCAAAACTGGACCGGCACCTCCACCAAAACTGGACCGGCACCTCCACCAAAACTGGACCGGCACCTCCACCAAAACTGGACCGGCACCTCCACCAAAACTGGACCGGCACCTCCACCAAAACTGGACCGGCACCTCCACCATCGCCTCACATTTTGTACACTAAAAGGTTCAATTTCGCGATTTATTTCGCGTTTTGACCAGTTTGATACAATTTCGTTCGCTATTTCGCGCTATACGCGAAATTTCGCGAAATTCGCGTTTTTGAAATGTGTTTTTTTCTATCTCTAAATGATGTAATTCGTCGACAATATTTCATTTTAGGCAGTAAAAAGGACATTTAAAAAAAATGCGCGAATTTCGTTATCACCATTTTGCACTACCTCTACCGATTACTTATTCAAATATCTTTTCGATAATATATTTTTATTGTTTGCTTAAAACGCACAGATTATAAGCATTGCAACTGGCTGTTATTGTTGTTATATGTAATGATCTTCTTAATGAATATATTCATAATTTCGTATGTAGAGTCTACCCACTCAGTCACTTAACTGATTTTCAGTGGGGGACATTAAATCTAAAGCCAACCCTGTAGGCGCCTTCACTATCAACGAGCGACCTATAGTGCCTTGTCTTGTAGATATTTTGTGTGGTTTTAGTTTAATTGCTTGTTTTCCTTCTTTTGCTTTCCCACACTGTTTGGGCTGAAACGTTAAAACAATAAATATATTCGACGTAGCGAATTGTCCCGATCAATTAAATGTATTGTTTATACCAAGAAGCAAAAGCCTTACATTTGAAATAGTGCTAATATTTAATCATTACTGTCATCATCTCACTGATACCACCTTGTGAGCACTTTTCCAACTCTTCGTTTAAAAATGGTCTTCTCACGTTGAGTTAAGGAATGTGCGGTAGGTTTATGCGCGCTTTTGTCAACGGAACTCAAGTAGGTCCCTTCCAAGTTCCTAAAGCCTGCTTGTCATTCCAGAACTAAGTCGTTTGAAGAAGGCTGCTTAGAAATGTGAAAGTTGTTCCAAAACAAGTAAGCAGATTCTGAATCATCGGCGGGTGGATTGCAGCCAATCAGCAGTCCTCGATGTAGAATACTGAGCGCTCATTGGCCCGCCTAAACCGCACGCACCTGCTTACTTGCTTCGGAGCAACTATACCAACCACTAACCAAATCCATGGTTAAGTTGTACACCAATAATCAGGGTTTGGGAAATAGACCGCAATTGGATGAAGTTCCGTTGACATAGCTCGCATTAATCTTATTTATTTATTTATTATTTATTTAACGTCCATCCTATTCAGTTATAAAAACCGATTTACAAAGGAGGCCAACTAAATAAATCTAATTACATAGATGCAAACACAACAGTGAACTACATTTAAGTAAATATTTGAAATAGTAATATTACTACAACAATGCATTAATACACTTTTTGGTAACAGATAAAAAGGATATTAAATGAAATTAATTAATGAATCAAAAATAAAATGTGGTGGGAAAAAAGAAAAAGAAAGAAAGAAAGAAAAAAAGAAAAAAAGAAAAATTCATTAAAAAAGAAAAACGTAAAGAAAAAATTGATTTATTAGACGATCCCACTCTAATGATTATGAGGTTTGCCAAAAACCAAGAACCACGAGTAATCAAAATTTCGCGGAAGAAACCACCGAACGCGAATCTTCATTCTTGTGTTCAAATATTAATAACAATAGTACAAAAGATCTTGACTCTAATAAATAATTATATCAGATGTATAATTATTTAAAATTGTTCAAGTCAAAAACTGATCACAGCAATGATACAGGACACCTAACTCAAGTTGCAAGCTCCACCAGTGGGCGGCAACCAGACAATCTAGGCAGAAAAATATCATAGAAAATACATTGATTATCATAATCAAAGCAATAAACAAAGAAAGAGAATAGCAAAATCATAAATAAGAACTTATGAAGATAAATACACAAACACACAGACAAATGAACCACAAATAAATAGTGAACATCAATTCTACCTACTGCGCATTCCTCAATTCTACGTCAGCAAATAGTTACTTTAACGCGACTCTGTACCACCTTCGCAAACTTTAATAAAATAAAGACAGTTTACAATAATTGACATTTGTTTTTGTTCAAGCTTGTATTTTATATACAAAATGTACTAAAAACTACTAATGTGTACCTTGCTTCACCAACAAGCGAGCTGCAAACGCTAACCCGGCACCTCCACCAAACATATTTCTCTGTTATTTCAAATTTATTCAATTGTTCTTTTGAACGGTTACTTTATTGCATGATAATTTTATGATTTTTAATTGCTGGTTTATGCAAGTGATGTTATAGGTTATATTTATATTTTGGTTGTTAAATTAATTAATTTGCATTAAGCATCTATACCCACTCAGTCAGTGCCAGTGGCGATATTCGGGAATGCACAATAGGGGGGGGGGGGTCTACATGCCAAACAGGGAGGGGCCTGGGGCTACAGTCGCAGCCGCCGAAGGCCCTTGCGTAAAAAGGGCAAATTTTCTTTTTCATATTTGACGTTTTAAACGCCCGTAAACACGTTTTAGAATCCTACAATAGCTTTAAGAAAATGTAAGATTTATATAGTTAGTTTGCCCCCTCCTTATATTTTCCTTAAACTCTTTCTATCACACTCGTGTTTTTTGTTTTTTTATTGTATGGGGTGAAGGGGAGGTTGAACCCCCTCCCCCATGGATATACCACTGGACTCAGTTTTTATTAGATACTTATTTTTAGTTGGGGTCTTAAATGTCATCGCAACTAGAGGGGGAACAATTAAAGGGGAAGCATCGACTTAACAAGCTGGACACGATTCCAATCACGGGCGACGCCAGGATCAACAAAGGTAATTCGGAATAACTTAAAACAATTATGTGCCTCGTAGCTTTATATAGGTCGGCTTCAAAATCACTCCCGAGCCAACAATTGATGGACTTAGGTCCATATCAGAAATTACAAATCTTTCGCTCGAGCCAACACTGTCGGTAAATTGATATAACTTGACATCAATGGTAACATTTCTAGATTTTGTGATGTCAATTGTTAAATTGATGATTCTAGATATGAGGTTGATATTAGTTAGAATAATTTCAATATGAATTGCTCAAATAAAAGTTTTACTAGCGTGGAAAGCAGTGACGTAACTATACTAGACCAACGAGATACACAATCAAGTTCGTTTTTATCGCGGCTTTGTTAATCGGTATGATGTGACAAGATTAAGTTAACCAGAGGCGATAAAGAAGTTTTCCCCTTTGGGAGAAGGGGAAACTTCTTTATCGACTCTGATTAAGCCGCTTCGCGATCGCTTTTTCCAGTCGCGTTGATGCAATGAGCTTTTACCGTTGACTATTTTTGTCCAATGATTACTGTTTCGTGGCGTCATTGTTGTCGTCATTGTCATTGTTGTCGTCATTATCAAGACAAGAGCAAGAGTGAACCATGTCTGCCTTCAACAATGCGAGGCGACCGACTGCGAGTCTGAAAGAGACCGAGAACCGACACGAGCCTCGTTGAGTTAGCCGGGAAAAAGGACTTGGCGGCGAGGTCATTTTGACCAATCGTTGCCCTGAAAGCACGATTTGTATGGGAAATGTTTCTTTGATTGTCCCTAAAATCAATACACATTTAAATTCTGTGATTTTGAACGCCCAAAAAGTTTAACTATAAGATCGGAGTAGCCGTTTGCCCGGTCGCTGGCAAAAAGTCACGAAAATATCACATTAAAAATCGAGAAATCGTAAAAGAACGATATTCCTGTTTCTTCGATTGTAGGCCTACCCAAAAACTTGGCAGATCAAAGTTCAGAGATTTCGAAGGTCCCCTGAAAATTTCATCTAGATCGCATATGCCGTTTGCCCGATAGCGAACAGCCAAAAAAAAAATACATGAGTTTTTTTCCTCATGGTAAGTGAAATTGAGGTCTTTGCTGCCCTCATCCAATAAATCACATGTGGTTATAGTTAGAACATCGAAACTTTATTTGTATTTTTGCAAAAACGTATCCTGAAAAGTTTTGAATTTTTCCAAAAGCTCTTTTAGTTTCTTTGGCTGGTGTAGGATGGTCATTCTGAAATGATGGGTACCGGGTTTCTGCCCGAAGCCGGACCCGGGTATGACGCAGATGCCCGTGCTTTCCAGCAACTCGAAGGCGTACATCGCATCGGGCGCTAGTCCCATCTCCTTGGCCTTGGCCACAGCCTTCTCTGGAAGCTTCACCTGAGGGAAGGCGTACATGGCGCCCTGTACAGTGTTGCAAGACATCCCCGAGAAACTGTTAAAGGCTTCGGTTACAAGCTTCGCCCGTTCGGCGAGTGACCGTAGCACCGCCCCTTTCTCGCGCTCGAACCGCTCGTGGGAGGCGTCTCCGGGTTTGGGCGGGGCCACGACGCAGTCCATCACGACCTGCCCGAGCACGGACGAACATAGCCGAGCGGAGATCGACTTGAGATACATCGCTCTCACTTCCGGCACGATGTTGATCAACTCCACGTACCCCGCCCGCGCGCCGCACTCACCCATGTATCCCTTGGACCCGGACATGAAGGACGCCAACTCCATCTTGCAATACGGCGGACCCATCTCGTGCATGACCTTCTTGAAGGAGTGGAACTTACAACCCTCTGCGTACACATTATCTTGATAGACCTCGTCGGCCAATAAGAAGAGTCTATTCTCGTGGGCGAATTCTACGATCTCCTTGATATTTTCACGTGATAAAACCTGACCCGTTGGATTTCCAGGATTGATCACGACTAAAACCCGTGGGTTACACTCAACGACGGACTCATCATATGCTCTCTTCAACTCACCAATATCCAATCCCCAATTCTTCGACTCGTCAAGGTAATACCCGATCAAATGCATATCGAACTCGGAGAACGTAGCGGAATAAAGCGGATATTGTGGAATTTGCAACATCACTCCGGGTTTCTTCCCGTTGATCTTTCCATTTAACATTTGCAACACGGTTTTGATGGATTCCGATGCCCCGGTCGACAAAGTCACATTCTCCCAGTTGCTCTCCACTCCCTCGTCGCGTCTCTTGATGTATTCTGCGCAGTGTTTCCTCACGATCTCGAGGCCGCCAGAGTCCGTGTAGGCCCCGACACTCCCGCCCTTGCACCCGTCAAGAATCTCCCTCGCCTTCTGTTTAGCGTCTTCCGGGAAGCAGTCGTGTGTAAGCAGGGGCGGATAGGTGGCCAAGGCCATCACCTGCCGAATGAACGTCAGCGGGCACTGCCCCATAGCGTGCGGGTCGCCGATGTTCGCGCGGAGGACCTCGTCGAATGGTTTACGTTGACCGCTGTCTAGCTCCTTCTCTATTTGAGCCGCTCGGATCAACAGAGGACCACGCACCGCGTACTGCATCTCCTTGATGCAAGGGTTCATGTTGTCGATGGTCAAGAGTGGACAGTAGATCTCTGACTGGGAAGAACCGTTGAGCACAGTTCCTGTCGTGATGGTACGGGACTGACTCCATGACACTATCTCGCCTATTACACGTCTACTCTTCACACTGGTTTGCAAGATACTTGCCATCACAACCAATAGCTGCTTAAAAAAAAGCTAATAGAAAATACGAAGATTTAGGCCATATGTCGTGAACTTATAGAATTTGAAACCAACTCCACAAAACTTATCCGACGCAATATCAAGCTGTTATACTTACTTTTTCTTATAAGGTTAAAAGATGTCATCTCTCTGGATTTACTTGGAAGGTTAATTTAAATGTCACATTCAATAACAAACATAAACAAAAATCATTATTTCCACCACCTTCTAAATTATTAATGTCAAAGTTCCAAACACATCATTTTCAAAGATGAGCAAAGAGAGTGAACCTTAGAGTGGCATACCGGAAGCCATCATTTATATTATAGAACATGACATTGCTTTGGGTTTGCCTTAGTAAAACGCATGGATTGGATATGCATCTCTTGGTAAATTCGTGTACTGTGAAACTAGCCCCGAAAACCAAAAAACTCGTCATACATTGTCGCCATTTTCGCCTGTTTACACCAAGGAGTTATGAATGGTTTACACAAATGTTTAAATTTTGAAGGGCTAAAATGGCCGCCAATGTAATTGTTGTTAAAATTTTAAGCTTAAACCGGAAACGAGAATCACTGACGCACCGCCCCATAATGTTGCAGGTCCAGTGGTTAAACAGTAGAATAACAAAGTATGATGGCATATGGCATATGGCATATGCCGTTTTAATTGAATTGTAAGACTCAGTCGCTTCGCTTCCTTGTCTCATCTAGGGAAACGCCAAAGTCGTTGCTGGACGAGTAAGCTACTGAGGCGAGTCAAATTTTGATTACCCGGGGACATTTGCATTTAATATTTTATTTAATTTTGAGTTATTTTTTAAGAAGGACGATTAATATATAAACATTAAGAGCGGCTATCGAACCTATAGTTTTCACTGCAGCTGTGAGTCACCGAGTCGAGACTTGTTGCTACTGCTGCGTTCCTTATATCGCTATGCAGGTGGACGCGGGCGACTCCAGTGTTTTAGTTAGGTCTATTTATGCACCTCATTTCGGTCCCGCGTGTTCTGCATCCATCTTTTATGCTACTCAATTCAAATACAATTTGGTAAAGCTCTGTTAATATTGATATCAGTTATTTATTTTCTGCTAGTTGGAAGGGCAAGATAACATTTTGTCAATTTTGTCAGTTAAAAGCATTCATATTGGTAACATTAGGGATAAAAAGTGATTTTTTGTCAGAGCAAACTTTAAGTTAAAAAAAATTAAAGTAGTAATATTTAAATTCTTATTTTATGTAGGTTGGATTCATGCGAACTTTGCTGTCCATGTTAACTGCTCTCTTATCTATTGGACCTAGACTTTGGTGCACAATTTCGTTTAAATCGAACATGTAGTTTGTCCCCTGCGCATTGAATACACAGACATGCATACCTTCACACAGACAATCCCGACGAAGAGACGCCAGCCTTACCATAGAGACTTTATTCGCTGCGCTCACTCGTACAATAACAACTACTGTATATGTTTAACGTCGACTTTTTCTAAAGGACTATTGTCCGCGTAACTTATTTAAGTAGATATACAGTAAAACACTTCAGAGTCGCAAAATAAAGTAGAATGCTATTTAGTAGAAAATAGAATCCTTGCCAAATTAGTCTTGACAATTTGTGATGGCGTTACAATAATTGAATAAGCAGCAATTGAATTTGAACTTTAAACTGCTTTGACATTATGTAAGGACTTCAGTTACGACAAAGAACTTGATGTTCAATTGGTAGTATAAATATCATTGAAGAAAGGCGTGTTTATTTAGAAATACATTGTATAGAATTCTATCTTGATCTTTATGACACTTATTATATAATAAGTGCTATATTTCTTGAATTTTTAATTGCGGTTTTTTGGCAACAATTACAATTAGAAGTGAGTTGAAAATTTCTTAAATATTGCACAAATCCTATTATTAAATGTCATACAAATTATGTAAAAGTCTAACAAATTATTTCAATATAACCCAACTGTTCTACTTCTAACAATCGCAGCTATTATAATATAAATGTGTAATCAATGCCAAGCGAAATCCACACTTTGGTATTTGTTTCGAATTTTTTAGGCTTCAAGGTTTTTATGACAAGTTGACGTAATTTAGCAGTGCAATTGAAAATTTCGTTGGATATTTATCATTCTCCGGCTAACATTACACTCACTGTATTATTTGAATACTCCTTGTATATTGACTAAACTAAGGAGGGGAAAATAAATCATGAAGTAGGAAGAATTCACATGGAAGCTTTAACAATTGGTAATCAAAGGAAAGATTGTTGAGCATATTCTCTAGGTAATTATTATTAGTATAAGAAGAAAAAGGGTGCTTGATCAGCTAAGATTATTCGCGCCTCCAAGATGAAACAATTCTTATAAGTGTGAGCTACCACCATGTATACTTCTTTCCAAGAGGAGGAACGTACGGGGAGACGCAAGTATGGTGAGGATTGATACCATATAAGCCAATAATTGTGTGGAATAAAATGTGTTGCCTTTATTTATTAAGTTAGTAGAAAAATGTGTCAAAAGACATTATTTTTAATGAATTGTGCCAAATAATTTTATAATAATTATATTTGCTGTTATAGTAGTTGTAGTGTATTGAATGTGTGTGTGTAAGTTGGCAGCACTGACTGACCAAAGTGAAGTAGTGAATAAAGATGGATGCTAGAAGCTAAACCTTGTCAAGTGAGTTCATTACATTGGCGACGAAAAAAGCGTGATTCAATTCGATGTTATACACGAAACAGTGATTGAATTCGGTAGTGTACAACAGTGTTTCAATACGAGCGAGCGTGCAACGTAAGCTACAATGGATTCAGAGAACTCCAGCATCAAACCTTTCGTGCCCGGCGTGGATCACACCAGCACCTCACAGCGATGGGACCGCTGGCTCAGGGCGTTTGACTTGTACGTCTTGTCGAAGGGCATAACTTCAGGACTAAGACAAAGGGCTCTACTACTACACGTAGCGGGGGCGGCTGTACAAGACATCTGGTTTGCACTTCCGTCGGCGAGCCGAGAAGTAGCCACGGGTGAGTGTGAATATGCTAAATGCAAGTCTGTGTTGGACGAACAGTTCAAGCCTCAAACCTGCTTCGCCCACCAGCGCCAAGTGTTCCGCGCAATGGCGCAGGGCGAGGAAACGGTGGCCCAGTTTATTACGCGTCTGAGAGGCCAGAGCTGTTACTGTGACTTTGGGGATAAAGAGGAAGATAATATCCTAGACCAACTGAGGGAGAAATGCCGATTACCCGAGGTACGTAAAGATTTCATTAAAGAGGGAGACAGGTTAACTATTGATAGGGCTCAAGAGATCGCAAGAGCAATTGAAGCCTGCACACAACGTGCTAGTTTCGGCGAGGCTGAAAACGTCGCACGGGTGACGTCATCGCCCGGCCAGTCAAGCAACCGGCGTTCCGGTCGGCCTGGCTCGAGGCTAGCATGCTATCGATGCGGTAATACCAACCATCTCGCGCGCGACGCGAAATGTCCCGCGAGAGGGAAGAAATGTATGAAGTGCGGTATTGAGGGGCACTTTGCTAAAACATGTAAAACCAAGGGTGACAAACATGGAAATAGACAAGATAAAAATGATTCTTCACGGAAAATGGGGTCCAAAGTCCATAATTTAAATGAAGGAGAAGAAGAAGAAGCCCAAGGTTACACTTTTGCTGTCAGGGGGGAGATCGGGCATAAAGATTGCTTCATAAAAGCTGAGGGGGGAGGGGTTTCAATTAAGCTGATGATTGATTCGGGGGCTTCCTGTAATTTTCCTAGATAGGAAGACATGGGAGACTTGCAAGCAGAATAAAATCAAGGGGAAATGTACAGTTACTACAAAAAACATTTATCCTTATGGGAGTACCCAAACCCTTAAAGTATTAGGCAAATTCACCACAGAAGTGAAAATTGGAGGGGAAAAGGGCCAAGAAACAATATTTACGTGATAGACGGTGACGGAGTACCGCTCTTGGGGAGCAGTTCTGCCAGAGACCTGGGCGTTTTAAAAACCGGGTTTCCTCTGAATGCAATAAGTTCCAGGCCCACACAAGAAGAGAATTCTACACTGCAAGAGAATTCTACACTGCAAGAGAATTCTACACTGCAAGAGAATTCTACACTGCAAGAAAAGACTACACTGCAAAAGGTTAAGGAAGAATCCCAAACTGTCTTCACCGGCGTAGGTAAGCTTAAAGATTTAAGTTGAAACTTTGCATTAAGACAGATGTCACACCAGTGGCATTGCCAGTCAGGAAGACGCCTCACCAGCTAAAGACGAAAGTAAGTGAGAAAAATAGAAGAACTCCTAGCTAAGGGACCTTATAGAGGAGGTGCGTGAACCAGCAGAGTGGGTTTCACCGGTGGTGTTGACTCAGACCAATTCAGGTAAGCTGCGACTATGTGTCGACATGAGGTTGCCAAACGCTGCAATTGTACGGGAGCGACACATGATACCAACCATTGAAGAGATAACGCCGGAACTACGAGGGAGCACTGTGTTCAGTAAGTTGGACCTTCGCTCTGCGTTCCACCAGATTGAGCTCGACGAGGGGTCACGAGGGATAACAACCTTTATATCCAGCGCAGGGTTGTACAGGTACAAAAGGCTCTTTTTTGGGATCAACTGCGCGCCCGAAATATTTCAGCGCATAAATAGAAGACGTTGTAGCCGAGTGCGAAGGAGTATGCGTCTTTATAGATGACTTCATCGTTCACGGGAAAACCCAAGCACAGCACGACCACAGACTGGCGGATTGTGATGCAGACATTCGCAGAGAAGGGGCTCACACTTAATCCAGACAAGTGTGAGATCAGCAAACCTAAAGTGGACTTCATAGGGCACCTGATTTCCAGTCAGGGGATCAAGCCACTACATAGCAAAGTACTGGCGGTCCGGGACTTTAGGGAACCAAAAACTAAAGAGGAATTGAAAAGTTTCCTTGGTATGGCAGGGTACTGCTCCAGGTTCCTTCCCAACTATTCTACGGCTACAGAGCCGCTGAGGCGACTTTTGAGACAAAACGTTAGCTTCAAGTGGGGGCAGGAGCAGACGGATGCGTTCAACAATATTAAGGAAATGTTATCAGACGAGAGAACTTTGGGATTCTATACACCGGAGCACCGACGACGATCATCGCAGATGCTAGCCCGTATGGGCTCGGGGCCGTCTTAGTTCAAGAACAGGAAGATGGGCCAAGGATAATAGAGTTCGCAAGCAGGTCACTCACAGATGCCGAGAAAAAGTTCAGTCAGGTCGAACGCGAGGCACTTGGACTGGTATGGGGGTGCGAAAGATTCCACCACTACGTGTACGGGGGCGAGTTTACATTGATTACCGACCATAAACCACTCCAATTCATTTTCGGGACCAAGTCCAAGCCATGCGCGAGAGTAGAGCGATGGGTGCTTAGACTCCAGTGCTATAACTACAAGGTAGAATACCAGCCAGGGAGAAGCAATATTGCTGATCCACTGTCGAGACTATCAGTTAACTCGAGGAATACCGAAACAACAGAAGATCCAGATCATCATGTTCGATGGGTAGCAAGTCAAGCTGTTCCCAAAGCTATGAGCCTGGAAGAAATCGAAAAAGAATCCAGACAAGACCAGGAAACATCTCTATTAAGGAGGGACTATCGAAACCGACACATGGCCGGATGAGCTGAAGAAATTCAAACTCATCAAAAGTGAACTATGCGTGTACCAATCCACGGTTATCCGGGGAACCCGCATATTCATACCTACAAACCTAAGAGACAGGGTGCTCGAACTAGCACACCAGGGGCATCCTGGCATAGTCTTGATGAAACAGAAATTGCGTTCAAAAGTCTGGTGGCCAGGGATTAGATAAGGCAGTGGAAACGTTCTGCAGACACTGCCATGGGTGCCAGGTGGTCAGCTCACCCAGCCGCCCAGAACCTGTGATTAGAACCAGATTACCAGACAGACCGTTGCAAGACTTGGCAATAGACTACTTGGGACCGCTCCCAAATGGACAATACGTGTTCGTTGTCATCGACTACTATTCAAGATTCCACGAGGCCGTGCTATCACCTAGCGTCACAACCGCTAAAAATATCGACCTGTTAGAAGAAATCTTCGCACGATTCGGACTACCGGAATCGATCAAAATTTGGACAATGCGGCATACTTCACTAGCAACGACTTCCATGATTATTGTATCACCAACAACATCGAGTTTGAGATACTCGACGCCAGAGTGGCCGCAGGGGAATGGCGAAGTGGAGCGACAGAATCGGTCCATAATGAAGAGACTTCGCATAGCAGCAGCAGCTGATCAAGACATCAAGACTGCCTTGAGAGAATATCTTTTTCTCTATCGAACAACACCCATTCTACAACGGGCTGCACTCCGGCTTCATTGATGTTTGGACGAGAGCTTCGTGACAAAGTTCCAAGTATACAATCATGTACCTATCCAGATGAAGAATTCCGAGATCGGACAGGGAAATGAAGGAGTTAGGGAAAACATACATCGATCAAAGACGAGGGGCAGTAAGCAGCAACATATCTGTAGGAGACTACGTGTTGGCGCGTCAAGAGAAACGCAACAAGTTTACCACACCGTATAACACAGTACCGTTCGAGGTTACCGAGAGGGATGGCAACGCCGTGACGATCTGTTCGCCAGCCGGTGCACAGTACCGTCGGAACGTGAGCCACGTACGGAAGTACTACTCCCCACAACCTGCAAGCCCTACACTCAATCCAACCCCTCCGACACATATCACAAATCCCGAGAACCATGTTCCCGACCAACCAGCAAATACCTCACTGGAGAACAATCATCACCCTCCTCCTATAGTCACAATTAATCAAAACATAGATGTTCCATTGTCTCCACAGTCTCCTAGACCTGTAGCAGGAGACAGATCAACCCCGCTCCGACCAGGGAACCGTGGGGCGAAGAGGCAGGCCGAGCCGCCAACGCAGACCCCCGGTTTGGATGAGTGACTATCAACTGTAGAAGATTAATGATCATGTGAGGTGTCCTTATCATTTCATTGACAATTCCGATTATTAGTAGTTTAATAACAAAATAGTTCGTCCACATCAGTAGTTTACCAACGTGGAAGTTTAATTATGTTTGTGTTAATGAAACGTAGTATGTAGTTCAATCATAACCATAATTAGTGATTACATAAGAAGAAGTGAAGATCAAAGACATTATAAATCATTATCCATTCAATATAATATTGGAGGTACCTAGTTTGTAGTTTCAAATCAAAAAGGGAATGATGTAGTGTACTGAATGTGTGTGTGTAAGTTGGCAGCACTGACTGACCAAAGTGAAGTAGTGAATAAAGATGGATGCTAGAAGCTAAACCTTGTCAAGTGAGTTCATTACAGTAGTACAGTAATAATTCTTCCGAAGTGCGATTGAAGGATTTAATGTTCAGTTCCAGAAATCACTTGATAAATGTGTACATTTTGAAGATCATTTTATATGACATATATGCAACCTGCCAAATAAATTAATATGTATTACTGGTGAGTATAATAAAGGTATGTATAGTCTTTTTTTAAATACAACATATTAACAACATTGTTGTGAAGTATTGAATTAAGCAAATATATGTACACAATGCTAAATCTGTTTTCTATGGTAATATTTTAATGGTAATACAAGTAAGGTAAGAAACTTACATCAGCAAATGTTTTCAGTGAGAGAGCGTTTAGGCCTGTTGGCTTCACTTATAGGGGGCAGTTGGCCCGAGCCATTACAATGAGCATAGAACTCTTGAACCTTGGCGAGGCTTTCATCCAATCACAGGCGTAGACTGCCTCGCCCACAGCTTCAGCCTAGAACACGAGCACTAATTGGTTAGCTAGGCGAGGCTCTCAACCAATCACGGCTAACTGCTCACAACAGCTGCAGCCAAAATAGGAGTAGGTTGGTTAGCTAGGTGAGGCTTCAAACCATCACAGGTAGCTGCCTCGCCCACAGCTTCACCTAGAACACGAGCATAATGGTTAGCTAGGGGAGGCTCTCAACCAACACAGGGGCGTAAAACTGGCCGGGGGGGCCCCCGACTGTCCTTTAGCCTAGAACACGACACATTGGCTTAG
>JAMZAV010005879.1:0-37337 GCA_024449915.1 Sweltsa coloradensis
AAAATTTCTTTTGAATTTTTTTTTTTTTTTTTGCCTCTAAAAGGGTTTTTTGGGGGTCCCCAATCAATAAAATTTTTTTTAAAAAAAATTTTCTCTTGAATATCACCTTTACTTTTTTTTTCTTTTTTAGTGCGATATTTTCTTTAAATTTGGGGGCCGATTCGACAACAGGTTGGGCAAAACGTTTAATATTTTACATGGACTTAAAAGGCAAGGGGATGTTTTGCCCTTTGAAGAAAAAATTAAAAATTCCGAATCCATAGAAAAAAGGGTTTTTATATGAGTTTTTTTTTGGTTTTTATAATAATTAACAAGAAACCCAAGAAACGACAAAAATCACCTAAAATGCTTTTTCAAAAAGCATTTGCAAAAGAAAAAAATCACACGCAAAAAAAAACCTTACAAAAAAGGGTCACCCCACAACGCGACTAAAAAAGGCGGCCTAGTTTTGGGGGTTAAATGTGATGTTGGCTATGCAATGAAAACCCACCTCTTAAACCCCTGTATCTGCCCCTGCCTATGAGTTGCCCCCCATGTCCCCCCTGGCCACGGTTCCTTCCCACTGCCTCCATCATTCAAGTCCCCTTTGGTGGATATGACGGGTTAATAAAACGCCCCTCTGGGTAGGCTAGCCCCCGCCTTTTTTCCAAAGAGTCCCCTTTAAAATTAAATTTTTGTTGCACCTTCAAAAAGGCCATGTAAAAGTGCATGTGTGAAAAAAAAAATGTCAATCGTACAGTCGGAGGTCCTCGGGTCATGTTGGGTTTTTATCGTGAAACGTGAACATATCAGAGGACAAGGAAAAACTTTGGCCTATTTTAAATTGATCTACTGCATGCTGCTTGCCCCGCTTTACTATATAATAGCTTATATACATGACACTCAAAGGAAACAGAGTCTGTGAACAACTTTAAAAATGATGATACTATTGCCTTAGTAATTCCCTTTTTTAAAGAGGGTTGACCGAAAAATTCTAATTTTGAAATTTGGGTCTTTGCAAATTATTCTTTGTAAATGTCGATAGCATGGGGGCTACACGTCAGTGTAAGCCATTTCGATGTCAGGGGTACACGTCACGTGTATAGAAAGTGGAGCCTTTTTGGGTATCGGCCCGGGAATTAAGTTTTGTTTTGCTCGATTTTTCCCACAAACCACTATGTGGTTAGATTGAGAATTAATTTTATGTTGGGGCCCTATCAAAGAATTAGCAGTATGCCCCCAATAAAACTTGGTCGAGTTTCAAGGGCGACCGTGTAAATAGAATACCCTTCATGGGCCCGGGTACCAATGTAAACGAGGGCCGAAAACTTCTTCTTTCCCTTTGCCCTTTTTAGTAAAAACAAACCGATATCCTGACCGAAAGAATATTGGAAACAATTTTAAAAATTTAATTAATTATTTTTAATTTTTTTAATGATACTATTTTTACAAATAGTTCTGTTCGATGCCTATCTGTAACTTGGGAAAACTCAAATGAAGGAACAAAACAAATAAAAATTTAATAAACATTTTTCGCTGCCTTTTTGTTACTAAAAAATCTTGTTACCGTTTGCCATTGGGGCCAAATTGCCAAAAAAGTGTAATTTGTTTTATTTATTATTGTATTGTTAAAAAAAAAAAATGTAATTCCATTTATTTTTTGGTTCTTCTAACCAACATGAAAAAAATACCCATTCACAATTTGAGGGAAGAGAGTTTTTACAATCACACCGTAAAGGGTCAGGAACTTTTAACGATTACATTTCTTGTACATTTGTTATTTTATACGTCCCTATGCCTTATAAATCAACATGTCCTTCGAGATTGGTAGAAAAACAGCAGCAAGATAAATCGTTGTGTCCCCCAAAAATCCACAAACTAACTAACTAACAAACTAACTAATTTACTAACAAACAAACTAATAACAAAATAACTACTAACAAAATAAGTAAGAAAATAACAAACTAACTAACTAAAGAAATCAGGTTCCTTCATACCGTGTATTGTTGTTTGTGTCCTGGAGGTCTATTTACAAAGTTACAGGACAGTGACGCGCAGTGATAGTGACGTGACATTTCATAAAGTGCGTGATAGTGACTTGGAAATTTTAGTGAGAAGCTCTAAACTTAAAACTGTGCTGTGTGTCCCCGAAAACAAAAATTACACTTTTAACATTTTAATGCCGTCTCCCAAAGGTTCTTAACGTAATAAAAAATTTACAGCAAAAATTTGAAATTATAATTAATTGGGTTTAGGGAAAAATTAGAAGGGGCGTTCTACTTGTTTTTTCTCAAAAAGTTGTGTTGTTGAACACTATTGTCACAAACCTGTTGCTGCCGGTCACTTTTTTTAAATAGACTCCGGGTACGTGCAATTTTACTTTTTTAAAACCCGCCCATTATTTTAAAAAACAGCTCACCTTTCTCTAACACTGTCCGCTTCTCATTTCTGCATCAATTTTATCCCAAGCCCCCTTGCCCCCCTTGGCCCGCCTTTTTTACTTTTTTTTCAGCGTATTAAAATATAACACTTTTAACTTACCCCATCCCCATATATATGAAAATTTTTATAAATTTTGCACCAGACCTTCATGGCACGGGTCAACTAAGTTTTTTCCGAAAAGCAACAAAAACCCGAGACCCGAACCTAAATCCTGATGTCCACGCTTTTGTGGGGATTAAACCCTCCCGACATAAAGGGGGACGTGGCAGTTTTTTTTTCACTGTCTCAGTTGTGTTGGGAAAATCCCTCCCTGGGGTTTATTTTTATTGGTTTTCTTTCAACAGTTGTTTTCCACAAAATCCTTTTTTTTATTAGTTTGAGACCGATGTCAATAAAACCGGGATTTAGATAAATTCAGATCACATGGGCCCCTTGTGAAACACAGTCACGTTTAAGGAGCTAACGACCTCAGACAAGGTAAGGTTATCTTCTATATAAACGAACATCTTTCTTACAAGGAATGCTTACAAAAAAATTTTATATTTTTCTAGAAAATACTAAAAATCTATGGTGTGTATACACAACGTACTTTTTTGTACCCCCATTTGGGAACGGGTTAAATCCATGTGATATTAATTTTGGTATTCTTTCATTATTAAAAGGAAATGTTATCGTTATCTTTTTAAAAACGGGGAGCGAGGTAGCAATGAGAGACTCCTTTCAACTCAAACGGCGCTTCCGTGAGTCTCTGGTCGCCCGGGTGAACATCAAAAATCAGCCGAAATCGCGAATAGTTTTCGCTGAAATTTTTAAAAGACATCCGGTCGACTTCTGAGAACTTTTTTTGTTTTTTGACAAAATATTTCTTGTTTGTTATTTCCCTGGCGTGAAATCCCCGTGCCCAAGGTTTTATCAACTAGCACGCTAAGGTTCCCCAAATTTCGCTTGAGATTGGTAAACCTTGCAATTTTTACACGTTTTTCGTACGGCTATTTTTTTTCCTAGTATTGTCCAGTGATAGACACATGCCTTATTTATGCATTTAAAAACATGTTTAAATTTTAAAAAAAATAAAATCCAAATTAAAACTTTTTTTCCGACCAGGGGTTTTAACCCCGGCCCCCCCCACATTTGGGGTATAAGGTCGTCTTACCCAAACAAGACAAAGAAAAACACCAAAGTCGTTGTTGGGAATGGCGAGTCGGGTTGTATGCCCGGGAACTTTTGTTTTAAGTTTGGTAATTTTAATTGGTATAAAATAATGGGGTTTTTTAAAATCGCAATTCAGTTTTTTTTTCGATTTAAAAATGTCTTCGTTTTAAAACCCCTTTCATTTTTTATCCGTTGTAATTTTTTGTTTACAAAACCCTTAATTTTATAATTAATTTGAATTTGGGGCGAAAATCGAAAAATTTTTTCTTGTAAAAAATCGAAAATTTTTGTTTTTTTAATTTTTAAAAAACATTCTTCGACTATAACACCTACATGCTTTTGCAATTGTAATGTTTTTTTTTCACAGATCTTAATTTTAGAATTAAATATTTCGGGGTTAAATTTAAACTAAATCAACAATTTTTCCTCAAAATAAATTGCAATTTTACGTTTTAAAACACGTTTTGCTAAAATCTAAGGCTTTTAAAAATTTTTTTTTAAAAGTGAAAGGTGTTTTGATAAAAAACAATACTCAAAATTTACCAACGGTTTTTAAAATTTTTCGGTTTTGTAAATATGATTTTTTTTTCTTTTGATTTTTTGAAAATGTATGTTTTTTTGTAACAATCTATATTTCCAATTTTAATTTTTAAAAAAAAACTAAATCTAGTAAAAAGTGTCTGGGGTTTGTCAAAATAAGACTTGTAGCATATTTAAAAAAGAAATTTATTTTTAATCTTAAAAATTTTAGAAAAGTAGGAGAAAATTTAGAAAATTGGGGTAGAGTAAAGTTATGGGGATAATAGCATCTTAATTTTTTTATGTTTTTTTTTGGAAAATTTTAGTGAAACTAGCCTAATTTTCATTTATTTTTTTTACATGAATTCGCTGGGCCTTTATCCCCTTTTAAATTGGCATCTTTAAAATTGCCTAAAATTTTTTATGAATAAACATATGCCCTTTATTGGGCCCCTTTATCAGTACGAAACCAATTTCCCAGCAAAATAGCATCAGCGCTCAAAAAAAAAATTCATTTAATGTTTTTAGCATTATATCAGCTAAAAAAAATTTTTAAAAGTCAATAAAAAAAAGAAAAATAAAAAAACATTAAAAACAATAATAATGAAAATTGCGGGTTTTTCATCATTTTCAGTGAAAAACCCCTTAAACAATTACGCTCATCCAAAACGCGCCAAAAAAAGCGTTTGCGAAGCTTCCTGTAAAAAATAATACTATATCTACAAGTTGGGTAGAACCAATGTCATAAATTTATTTTTTTTTTTAATATACCATTTTTTCCCATGCAAAGGGGTCAATCACGATTTGGGCATGGTTTTTTTAACGTTAAAAATCTCAATGCCCAATATTATTATTTTATATGACCCACAAATTAACGGAGACCATAGAACCGACCTACAAGGGAGTGTTGTATGAAAAATACAGTCCATTTTCGAAATATCCCGTCAAGCTAGCTAGATGATTCAGTATAAAATTTACCGTGGTGTGTATTTCTTAAAAATGTATGTGAAATTAAATTAACAGTGAATCCGAGTAACTAAAACCCCAAGCAGATTCAAAATTAAATTTCGAAAACCATATTGTACGATTTGGGGAGGTGCCCGGGGTTTTGCTGGAAACTAGTTGTTTGGGTTTGGGTAACACAACCACCAGGCCCACCAGGCTCTGACTGTGCGCATTGTGATCTTTGTAAGTATCATACTCAGAAGACGGCAGTTTAATTTTCCAAAACCCTATTGTACTTTTGGGGAGGTGCCGAGTTATTTTGGGAAAATAGGTATGTGTTTTGGTAAAACAACCACCATGGCCCCACCCTGGCCTGACTGTGGCATTGGATCTTTTTAAGTACATACTCAGAAAACGGCAGTTTAATTTCCAAACCATATTGTACATATTTGGTGGAGGTGCCGGGTTATGCTGGAAACTAGGTGATGCGTTGGGGAAAGTTGAACATGTCCACCTGGGTTTACTGTGCCATTTTGGGTCTTTTGTAAGTTCTACTCGAAAACGGCATTTTTTAATTTCCAAACCCCTTTGTACATATTTAGGAGGGCCCGGTTTGCTGGAAACTAGGTGATTGGGGGTTGGGAAAGTTGCTACGATGTCACACCATGGCTCTGACTGTGCGCATTGTGATCTTTGTAAGTATCATACTCCGAAGACGGCAGTTTAATTTTCAAACCATATTGTACATATTTGGTGGAGGTGCTGGGTTATGCTGGAAACTAGGTGATCGTTGTGGGGACTTTTTCAACTATTCAACCTCATGGCTCTGACTGTGCGCATTGTGATCTTTGTTAAGTATCATACTCAGAAGACGGCAGTTTAATTTCAAAAAATATTGACGTTTTGGTGGGGGTGCCGGGTTTTGCTGGGAACTGGTGAGCGTTGTGGTAAAAGTTGACTCGATTCACACCATGGGTCTGACTGGGATTTTCTTTGTAATATAACCCCAGAAGACGGGAGTTTAATTTTCCCAAACCCTATTGTACATATTTTGGTGGAGGTGCCGGGGTTTCTGGGAAAATAGGTATGCGTTTTGGTAAGTTGACTACGAGTCCAAAACGGTTTGCTTGCGCATTGGATCTTTGTTAGTATCAACCAGATGACGGCAGTTTAAATTTCCCAAAAAAAATTTTACATATTTGGTGGAGGGGCCGGGTTATGCGGAAAATAGGTGATGCGTTTTTGGGGACGTTTCAACTTGCACATCATGGCTTTGACTGTGCGCATTGTGATCTTTGTAAGTGTCTACTAAAAAAAGGCAGTTTTAATTTCCAACCCTATTGTACGTATTTTTTGGGGGTTGCCGGGGTTATGCTGGAAACTAGGTGATGTGGTGTGGTAACGTTGACTACGATGTCACCCACGCATTGATGTGCGTATTGTATCTTTGTTAGTATATACTCAAAACGGCATTTTTAATTTCCAAACCATATTGTAAAGTATTTTGGGGGAGGTGCCGGGTTATGTGGAAAAAGGTGAGCTTTTTGGTAACGTTGACTACGATGTCACACCATGGCTTTGACTGTGCGCATTGTGATCTTGTTGTATCATACTCAGAAAGCGTTTTAAAAACCCAAACGATTTTTATTTCCTTTTTTGGAAAATAGGTGTGTGGTTTGGGGTGGTAACGTTGACTACGATGTCACACCATGGCTCTGACTGTGCGCATTGTGATCTTTGTTAAGTATCATACTCAGAAGACGGCAGTTTAATTTCCAAACCATATTGTACGTATTTTGTGGGGGGCTGGGGTTTTGCTGGAAAATAGGTGATGCCCTTGTGTAACGTTTACTCGATGTCACACTATGGCTTTGACTGTGCGCATTGTGATCTTTGTAAGTGTCATACTCAGAAGACGGCAGTTTAATTTCCAAACCATATTGTAGTATTGGTGGGATGCCGGGTTAGACTGGAAACTAGGGGATGTGGGGTGGTAACGTTGACTACGACACACCCCCGGCTTGACTGTGCGCATTGTGTCTTTGAAGGTCATCTCAAAGCGGCAGTTTAATTTCCAAAAAACCCTATTGTACGTATTTGTGGGTGCCGGTTTTGCTGGAACTAGGGGATGTGTTTGTGGTAACGTTGACTACGTGTCCCCATGGTATACTGTGCGCATTGTGATCTTTTTAAATATCATATCGAAACGCGTTTAATTCCAAAACCCGTAATACTATTTGGTGGGGGTCCGGGGTTATGCTGGCTAGGTGATGCTTGTGGTAACGTTGACTACGTGTCAACCATGGCTTTGACTGTGACATTGTGAACTTTTTAGTATAAAATAGAAGACGGCAGTTTAATTTAAAAACCTTTGTACGATTTGGGGGAGGGCCGGGGTTTTCTGGAACAGTGATGCGTTTGGTAACGTTGACTACGGGCACCCACGGCTATACGGGCGCATTGTGATCTTTGTTAGTATCATACTCAGAAGACGGCAGTTTAATTTCCAAACCATATTGTACGTTTTGGTGGAGGTGCCGGGTTATGCTGGAAAAAGGGGTTGGGTGTGGGGAACGTTCTACGAGTCACACCATGGCTCTGACTGTGCGCATTGTGATCTTTGTTAGTATCATACTCAGAAGACGGCAGTTTAATTTCCAAACCATATTGTACGTATTTGTGGAGGTGCCAGGTTTTTGCTGGAAACTAGGTGTCGTTTGGTAACGTTACCATGGGCCACCATGGGTTTGACTGTGGCATTGTGATCTTTTTAAGTACATACTAGAAGACGGGAGTTTAAATTTTCAAAAAATTTGTACTATTTGGGGGGGGTGCGGGTTATACGGAAACTAGGTATGCGTTGTGGTAACGTTGACTACGAGTCCACATGGCTTTGACTGGCCATTTTGATCTTTGTAAGTACATACCAGAAACGGCGTTTAATTTTAAAATATATTGTACGTATTTGGTGGGGGTTTCCGGTTTACTGGAAAATAGGTGTGCGTTGTGGTAACGTTGACTACGATGCCACCTGGCTTGACTGTGGCATTGTGATCTTTTAAAATCATACTCAGAAGACGGCAGTTTAATTTCCAAACCATATTGTACGTATTTGGTGGAGGTGCCGGTTATACTGGGAAAATAGGGGTGGTTTGTGGTAAAAGTTGACTACGTGGGCAACCATGGGTTTTACTGTGCGATTTTTGGATCTTGTTGTATAACTCAGAAGACGGCAGTTTAATTTCCAAACCATATTGTACGTATTTGGTGGAGGTGCCGGGTTATGCTGGAAACTAGGTGATGCGTTGTGGTAACGTTGACTACGATGTCACACCATGGCTTTGACTGTGCGCATTGTGATCTTCGTTAGTATCATACTCAGAAGACGGCAGTTTAATTTCCAAACCATATTGTACGTATTTGGTGGAGGTGCCGGGTTATGCTGGGAAAAAGGTGGCTTTTTGGGGAAAGTTCTACGTGTCACACCCTGGCTTTGACTGTGCGCATTTTGATCTTTTAAATAAACATACTCAGAAAAACGGGAAATTTTCCCAAACCCTATTTTACTATTTGGTGGATGCCGGTTTGCTGGGAAATAGGTGATCGTTGTTCTTACTACGATGTCCCAAAAATGGCTCTGACTGTGAGCATTGTGTCTTTTAAGATCATACTCAACGGTGGCGTTTAAATTTTCCAAAATAATAGTATTTGGGGGAGGGGCCGGGGGATGCAAAAATGGGATGCGTTGTGGTGTTACTACGATGTCACACATGGGTTGACTTAAGCATTTGTGATCTTTGTTAGTATAACTCAGAAGACGGCAGTTTTAATTTCCCCAAAAAATATTGTACGTTTTGGTGGGGTGCCGGGTTATGCTGGAACTAGGTGGGCTTGTGGGAACGTTGACTCCGATGTCAACCATGGCTTTGACTGTGCCATTTGATTTTTTTAGTATAACTCAAAACGGCAGTTTTTTAATTTTTAAACCATTTGTCGTATTGGTGGGGCCGGTTATGCTGGAAAATAGGGGAGCGTTGTGGTAGCGTTGACTACGATGTCACACCATGGCTTTGACTGTGCGCATTGTGATCTTTGTTAGTATCATACTCAGCTGGCGTTTAATTTTCCCAAACCCTATTGTACGTTTTGGGGGGAGGTGCCGGGGTTTGCTGGAAAAAGGTGATCGTTTGGTAAGTTGACTACGATCCCCACCATGGTTGACGGGGCGCATTGTGTTTTGTAAGTATCATACTCGAAGACGGCATTTTAAAATTCCCAAAATATATTGTACGATTTGGTGGAGGGTTCGGGTTATCGGAAATAGGGGATGCTTGTGGTAAGTTTTACACGATTCACACCCTGGTTTATGTGCCATTGTGATCTTTGTTATATCATATCAGTGACGGCAGTTTAATTTCCAAAAACCCTTTGTCATATTTGGGGGGAGTGCCGGGTTATGCTGAAACTAGTGATGCGTTGTTGTAACGTTTAATACGATTCACCATGGGTTTTTCTTGCGCATTGTGATCTTTGTTAGTATCATACTCAGAAGACGGCAGTTTAATTTCCAAACCATATTGTACGTATTTGGTGGAGGTGCCGGGTTATGCTGGAAACTAGGTGATGTGGTGTGGTAACGTTGACTACGATGTCACACCATGGCTCTGACTGTGCGCATTGTGATCTTTTAAATATCATACTCAGAAGACGGCATTTTTTTTCCAAAAACCCTATTGTACATATTTGGTGGGGGTGCGGGGTTTTGCTGGAAACTAGGTGATTGGTGTGGGAACGTGACAAAAGATGTCCACATGGCTCTGACTGTGCGCTTGGGGTTTTTTTTGGGCGCATGCTTCTTGGGGGATTGACGGTTGTTTCCTTCTAGCAATCAACGCCCACATTCCAACTTACCCGCGCGGGCACAAAAATCACCATGTGTGCATTGAGTTTTTTAAAACAGAAATGTGAGTAGGGGGCGTCGGGGGAGGCGCACGCTTTTTGGGTGATTGACAGGTTGTATTTCCCCTAGCCAACAAAAGGCTTTACATTTTTCCCCCGATCGCGGGGATTGGCCGTCCATCGGCAAGTAGTCGCCAAACTTTAAATCTATTCTATTTCATTTTTTATTACATTTGTGCACGTGCCATCACCCCACCCTATCTACATTTATTGAATCCCATCACGTATGTAACGCTATTACCCCAACAGTGTGCTTCGTTATAAAATTTATTTCCCAAAATTTTCCCTACTTTTTAGGAATATAGTTTCTAGGACATTAATATTTTTGTAGTTTTTTTTACTTCGATTAATGAACTGAATTTTCTTTGGGAAAACAGAAAACATACTAGTGCGTTTTTAATGTTAAAGGCGGGTTTGTGCTTCGTCCTACGATGCGTGTTGTTAGTAATCCAAGCGCCGGCCCACCACGATGCAGGCTGTCGTTCTCCGCGTCTCCCCAGTAGGTCCTGACGGGAAAAGGGGTTTTCACTCTTCAGGGCTCAAACCCCACCAAACCCGTGAACTCCCCATGCAGCTACTACGGGTTTCCTTTTAAACCAGCTAAGTGGCCGCAATGGTTTTTGTGTTCACCATATGATCAACCTTTAGTTCTACATTGGCCTATCATGGGATTCTGCACGATAAAAATCACGTCCCTTTATGTAGTCTTTAGTTAAATTTTAAAAACACAAAAACCATACAAAAAAACATTCAGCTTTTAGGTTTTAAAAATTAATAAATTTTTTAATAATTAAAAATTTGCTTTTGTTATAAAATTGTATTGCCCTCAAAAGTAAAATAAGGCCTGTGAAAAATTCTCTTTTGCTGCTGAAGCTTATTTTAGCCCCCGATTATTATTGAGTTTTAAATCGTGGTTGCCCCAAAATACGTTTCGTATCTTCAAGGAGCTATAATAAACGTTTTAAACAAATTTTACAAAATATGATAGTTGAAAAAAATGTTTTGTCACTTTCACTCGTTGATCATTATAACATTTTGTTTGGAAAAGTTTTGGTACTGTGCTAACGTGAATGATCGTATCACTGACTGATAACGCTGGATGGAATCATCATCATCGAGCCACCCAGATCTTTTCGGTTCATTAAAGCTGCCCTTGGGTCCTTCCTGACACGAGCCGCATAAACATATATAATATGCCTTTTCGTTCGTCACGTCAAGTGTATTCCCCAATACAAGTTAAATGTTTAAATTTAAAAAAAGGCACAACGTGTGAAAAATAATATTCATTCTGGAATAACTCCATATGCCGATTTAATTTTACACCCCTTACTAAAATGCGACGGGGATATGCACATAAACAACCCATACATCTCCTGTAACAAATTGTTAAAGACGAATGCCAACGGAAATTACACTATTGGCATTAGTATTAGTAAAAAAAAATAATTAAAAAACAAAGATGGAAACCTTTGGGCCTAGATGTTTTTAGATAATATTCTAAGTAGGCCAATTTAAATTTTTTTCCCTTTTGCATTAAATTTGTTCTATATAGAAAATTACACGGGCATATTTGCTGTCCCCACCCCCCTTCTTTTTAAAATTTGCAACTAACTATTGCAGTCGTTTGCGCTTCGTTAGTGCTTGATTGTGCCGTAAAAAGGTTTAGTTTGTGCCACCCTCTATAAACCTTTAATTAAGGGGTCTAATAAGGGGAAGGACAACAAAGCCGCCCCCCTTTTTTTTTTATAAACTCAAAAATGTTGAATCGTTTTGTGTTCTTTTGTTTTGGGATTATGCCACAAAATGTTTGTTTGTCCCGGGGCCCAAAAACACCCAAAGAGTCTAAAAACAAAACAAAATGCCACCCCCTTTTAATAGTACTCCTTTTAAAAAATGTTTTGAAACTTTTTGTGCTTCGTTTGTGCCCGATTGTCCCGAAATGTTTTCGGTGTCCTTTTAAACTGACAAATTTAAGGGATCAAAAAGTTTTACTCCTTTGCAAATACCTTTATTCGAGACAATTTATATGTTTGTCCCAAACCAAAACAGGGAAACAAAAAACCACCTCTTTTTTCGCCCGGACAAAGGCACGAAACATTTTTAACCTCTGCTAGTGTGTTCAATGTGTGTCTCAGTCAGTATATAATTGTGTCAAATGACCCATCGTTCCAATTTGGTGAATTAAAAAAAAAAGCAATCAAGTATCAGGGAAAGGGGAGAACCCAGAGTAGAGTGCAACTTTCTTCCAATATTGAACTCTTGGGGGGAGGTCCCGGAAACCGATTCCAAAAATATATCCCCCTTTCGGGTGGCTTTGGGCCCCCCACGTTAGTCCCCAGCTCCGCTTAATCCTTGTAAAGGGGAAAATGTAAAACAACCAATCAATAAAGGGTTACGTTTTTTTTTTTTGAGAGGGTGACACGCCAAGCGGAGGGACCAAAGTGGCGTAGGGGATTTTTTTTCCTAGAATTAAATTTTAATCTTTTGCCTAAAAGGTATGTTCTATGCGTTGTGCAACGAGGACATACATAAAATGAACTTTAAAAAATGTTCAATTCAATAAAAAAAGGTTCTTGAACTGAAAGGTTTTGGCAAATTTTGTATTAAGTACAAAGTTAATTATGAATAAGCATATGAATCTAGTTGTAGTTCGACTCCTTAGTAGCAGTCGTATAACTAGAGATTTGTATGTATTGGCACCCGTTCCTTCTTATTGGGAAACCCAAAATTTTGTATTAGTGCTTTTAAATTTCTAATCGCAAAATTTTTAAAAAATAGCATTTGGAGGTAATTTGGTTTTTACATAAAAATTAAATTTATTAAAAAAATAAAAACAACAACAAAACCCCCCCTTCCTTATTTTAAACCAAAAAAGGTTGTTTAAAAAGATGTTGCAAACATTTTTTTAAAATTCAATTTTTACATTTTGTTTCCTAATGAATCTCTTTTTTTTTTCGTAGATAGACAATAATTTGTTTTAAAAGATTAATAAATTTTTTATATTCTTTAAAAGGTGGGCCCTATTCTTTATCTTTTAAAATAAAAATATGTCGCTCGAATCCAAGATCCTCCCCCATTAAAATCATGCTATGTTCTTTGGCAGTCAAACAAAATAAAATAAACATATACAAAGGGCAATAGTTTCCCCCACAAGGACGTTATTAAGACCCCAGCAAGCGAACGGTTAGCAATTATATTAAAAGTAATCGTCAAGAGCAAGACCAGATACAGAACTCGTAGCTCACATTGGGCCCCTTTTCATAGTATGGGGAAAGTAATAACTAATAATGCCAGTTAACGTGAACGAAACCCATCTGTTATGTTTCAGGAACAATTGCCACCCTCCATCTTTACAGGGGTGCCACCCCCGGTGCTGGCCCAAGTGTGGTCCCATGGACAGACACCACACTGTTGACAGCACCAGAGAGGAGCCACTTGCTAAGAAGTTATCTCAGATCTGTTATGTTACAGGGAAAAATTGTCCACCATCCATTCACAGGTGTGGGGAGGCCCCGGGTTTCTGGGGCCCCAAGTGTGGGTCACCATGGACAGACACCATACTGTTGACAGCACCAGAGAGGAGCCACTTGCTAGGAAGTTATCTCAGATCTTTATTTCAGGAACAAAATTTTCCACCCTCCATCTTTACAGGTGTGGGCCCGGCCACGGTTCTGGCCCAAATGTGGTCACCATGGACGACACCCCACTGTTGACGCACCAGAGAGGGGTCCTTTCTAGGAATTATCTCAGAAAACTGTTTTTGTAACAGGGAAAATTGTCCACCATCCATCTTTACAGGTGGCCAGCCCCGGGTTCTGGCCCAAGTGTGTCACCCTGGGCAGACACCACACTGTTGAAGCACCAGAAGGGCCCTTTCTAGGGAATTTTTCCAGATCTGTTATGTTACAAGAACAATTGTCCACCATCCTCTTTACATGTGCCAGGGCCACGGATTGCTGGCCCCCCAAATGTGGTCACCAGGACAACACCAACCCGTTTCAGCACCAGAGAGGAGCCACTTGCTAGGAAGTTATCTCAGATCTGTTATGTTACAGGAATAATTGTCCACCATCCATCTTCACAGGTGTGCCGGCCACGGGTTGCTGCACCAAGTGGGTCACCCTGCAGACACCAACTGTTGAAAAGCACCAAGAGAAGCCACTTGCTAGGAAGTTATCTCAGACGTTATTTCAGGAAATTGTCCCCCATCCATCTTCACAGGTGTGCCAGGCCCCGGGTTTCTGGCACCCAAATGTGGTCACATGGACAGACCCCACACTGTTTGACACCCCCAGAGAGGAGCCACTTGCTAGGAAGTTATCTCAGATCTGTTATGTTACAGGAAAAATTGTCCCCCACCATTTCACAGGTGTGCCCGGCCACGGATTGTGGCACCAAATGTGTCACCATGGACAGACACCCCACGTTGACAGCACCCGAGAGGGTCACTTTTTAGGAATTATCTCAGATCTGTTATGTTCAGGAAAAATTGTCCACCTCCATTTTACAGGTGTGCCGGCCAAGGATTTCTGGCACCAAATGGTGGTCACCTGGACAAAACCCCACTGTTTACACAAACCCAAAAGAAACCACTTGCTAGGAAGTTTTCTCAGATCTGTTATGTTACAGGAACAATTGTCCACCATCCATCTTCACAGGTGTGCCAGGCCACGGATTGCTGGCACCAAGTGTGGTCACCATGGACAGACACCACACTGTTGATAGCACCAGAGAGGAGCCACTTGCTAGGAAGCGCAGAAATTCAGGATACACGTGAGACACATACTTTACAACCATTCTTTACTAGTGGCAAGTAGATCTTGGTTATTGACGAACATACAGACAGTTATCTGACTGTCAGTCAGCCACTTGGTCAGTCAGTCAGTCAGTCAGTCAGTCAGTCAGTCAGTCAGTCAGTCAGTCAGTCAGTCAGTCAGTCAGTCAGTCAGTCAGTCAGTCAGTCGAAATTTCTTGTTTGTTGCTCAGGCCCGCACTAAAAAAAATGTCCAACATTTGCAAACAAATACAAACCAAATGGAGTAAACCAATCCAAACCATTTAGTAAACATTTAGTAAACATTTGCCTACATTTGTTTCATAGAACGCACTTGGGGTAAGCAAATGTTTACTTGAGCATCAACCAGCCACAAACATTCATAAACCATTCCAAACCAATTGGTCACATTTAGAAACTTTTTCCTACCAAATCAAACATTCACAAACCAGATTAGCCAACCATTTGTCACCAAAAGCAAACATTGTGGAAACATTTACAAACATTTCTGAACAAAAGAAAACCATTTCTTAAACAAAATCAAACATTTGAAAACAAAACCAAACCATTCCAAACCAATCCAAACCAATTTGCACCAAAAAAAAATTGCGACCAGCGCTACCTGGTAGCTAAATATGTAAACGAAAAACTAAAATAATAATTACTTTAATTATTGATATTACGGTTAATTACTGGTATTTTTCTTTATTTCTTACACCAGTCGATTGCCTGTAGGTGGATATACAACATGTATTAATTGCAAGTAATTATAAAGTTTCAAATTTGATGGCTCAAACTCGATCCAGCAGGGCGACTCTCCATCTGTAAGCCAAGCCTCTAACCGTTGCGCCACGAACGAAGCTTGAAAGTAGAGGGAAAAACCACCTATACAAACACCAACCAACACCAACCAACCAACAGAAAATCGACTTGACTAAATTGTAGTTATTGTGCACTTGCTCTGTGGGCTATCTGTATCGCGTTTCAACTACTTTGGATGTGTTTGAATAGTGTTCATTGTATTAAAGTAATTGTGTTTATAGTATATTTTTAATGTGAATGCAGTAAATAATAATACTCCCTGGCAGTTCTGTTTTTAAGTGCATGTTCGAAATTTTGATCTTGCTGTTGATATAGACCGAGGCGAGTGCATCTGCACTAATAAAGTATGTGCTTTCCGATGCGATACTGGATGATACGTACATAAGATAACGGTACTAATTCTATTAATATACGCAACCAAACTGAAATGACTTCATTAGAGATCTTCATATCTTTTTTTCTTAGTTGGTAAAAAGCAAAACTACAGTTGCCATTTTCAATTAAACTGAATATTACAACTAAGGGGCGCCGACTCCGTGGGTGCTCAGGGGCTGAAGCACCCCTCGGATTGCTTGGCAATAAAAAATTTGACAAATAAGCACTGATATCACATTGCTTTTCATTGAACAAGCAAAAAAATAAACTGCATTTATTCATGAATTCATAATTATGAATGACCATATTTATATATAACATGGGAGGCAAATAATATATTTTTATTTAAGTCAATAAGATCTTGTTTTAAATGGTTGGTACACTTGCAGGAGAGACTTTAACCCACAATATCACTTGCGGCGCAATATTACCTAACTCTAACCGGTTGAAGCGCCCTATTTTTTCACGTAGTCGTCGTCTTTGAAGGCGGTCACCCTTGCCGCTTGCGGAGAACTATGCACCCAACAAGTTCTGACTTTTTTTAAAAAAAGCTTTTAATGTTATACTTCACTACCAAAGACAATAAAATAAAAATTATTGTTTTGTATTTTTTTTTTTTTTTTTGTAAATTATTTTTAGAAGCATTACAGTGATAACCTCAAACTTGCAATCTAATATTGTATTTATTTATTTAATGTTTTATTAAGTTATGATGACAGGTTGTTGTTTGTTCAATTTGGTTTGCAAAGGTAGGCACTAAACAGTGAAGATTTAATTTTTAATAGTCACCAATTACTACCAACACAAACCAATGCAAACCTTTTCGAAATCGAATGTTGGTTTGCTTTGGTATATTTTGGTTATGTTTGGTGATGTGAATATACACGTAACAATTACTTACCAAAACAAACCAACACAAACCAACACTGTACTGAAACTTTGGTTTGAGTTGGTAAACAGTGGTAACTAAAATAGTTCTTTTGGTTTGCTTTGGTAACATAATGTGACTAAAAGGTTATGTCCATGTCTTCCAATTTTGGTGATGTGATTTCGTTGGTGATGTTCGGTTTGCAATGGTTTACTCTTGGTGATGTAAAATAGGCCTTGGTTTACAAGATATGACTACTTTGTGACTAGGATGTTTGAAATATTTTTAGTACGGGGGGAGTAACGAAGTACCTGAAGTATCTGGCTTGGTGGCTGTATCTTGGGCACGTACTTTATTAACATCGGCTTGCCAGGTTGGCTGTCCATAATAATTAATAATACAATAGAGAAATCTCATGGACGTTTAAAAAAAATTATCCCACTAAATTAAATTCACGTTCTGTATCATAGATATCTTAACACCTATAGTAGGCTAGATACGCAGTCTCCAATACCTCCGCACAGGCGCGAGTGTACCAAATTGAAGCGTCAATCGCACCCATTCAAGATGGCGGTTTGGCGTTTTAATTTATGCTTTTTAACGCAATAAAGTACTATACTGGATTGTTTGATATGGTTTTAGCTTGTGCAGCATGGTATTGAACAAACAGAAACAATGCAAAGTTATTGCATACGGGAATTTAGTAATCATTCGGTGTTAAAATCTGATATGCTCACCTGCCAAACTGGCGGCCATCTTTAAAATTATTTTTTCGATTAATCGCTCCCATCTAATTATCATGCAAACTCACCCATTCAAGATGGCTTTCTAATTGTCCCGGAAGTGGACCGCTGACTGCTAGTCTAGCCAATTATATGGGATGTCTATGTTCTGTATACTAAAATAAGTTTTTAACAACAATTAAAGCATCTATTTTGATATTTAAATATAAGCTGAATGTCGTAGACATAATTTGTGCTGGACAAACTGGTCGTCACGTCATCCCTCGCTACGCCAATCAACCAATCGAATAACATTAATAAAATCAATTGCCTTCAACAAATTATTTAACTGTTACCTTCAAATTCAAAATACAGGCCGTAATCACCCTACACCACTGCCTCCTACTGGTACTTCAAGGCTCCTCGTAGCTCCTCTTTTAGGAGTAGCATCTAGGTATTCTTTACAAAGTATATTTGGTTGTTTATATCATAGAGATTAATCGGGTATTCATCTCTATATGGTTTTATAAATAGTTTTTAAAATACAAATTTGTTTGATGGCTTTTCATGGGCGTTCAGGCGTGATAATGACTGTCTTATCTAGGGGCTGTGTATTTGTTGTTGTTACATCCTAACCATCGATACCCGATCCGAACACATACCGGTACAGCAGTCAATGCCATTTGGCGTGCTCTATACAAACTTAACGATTTAATGAATTTTTGTTGGTTAACGTATCAATAATTGCATTATTGCTAATCGAGACGATGAGTGGTGATAGATGAGGATGAATGAAGGACATGCCTTAGGCGGGACTCGAACCCACGTCCTTATGGTGTCGTATTCTCCGACCTACGCCCTAATCGAATACGTAACCGCGGACGACGTAACGATTCATTCGTAAACGATTATCAGAGATGACGTCGAGTGTTTTTACTTTTATTCACGCGCAGGAAAGAGAAAACGTAAAACCATGGTAAAACAATATCGCAAAGAAGTACAATATTGAATTGAATAACTTGAAATTTATGAAGTGGAATTTTAAATGGATATCTTTCTATTCCGTATACAAGAAATGCAATATTGGTACTCACGAGACCATTTATTATCAATAAAACCCACTGGTGTGTTTCCTGACTAATTAATTTCAAAACTATAAATCATGACCTCATTTAATTAATTCACATTGAAAATATCCGTTAAACTACGAAAAAACGTTCAAGTGACTTTCCTTAAAGAACAATATCTATAAAATACTTGCCGTCCACAGTGCCTCATACGATAAGGGCGCTGGTTTGAAGGGTATGACAGTATGATGTTTGAATCTCGCATGGGTTTTTGTAATTGCCCCATCTCTCACCACTCATCGTGTTGAATAGCAATATTGCAATAATAGAGACAACAAAAATCAATCAATTAAAACACATGCTGATTATAGTGTGTTAGGCTAATAATAATATAATGAGTAAATATTATTCAAGTAAATCACTTATTTTGCAGAATGGTAAACTTAATAATATTAGGCACATAGCTTCCAAATTTTGCAGAAATTTCACGGAAATCGAAATGAAAGGGTCACAATTTTCGAATAATTAGTTATTGTAAACGGTATAAAAATAAAATAATTTTGTATTATTATCTGTTATTATCTGTTATAAATGTTAATTCGGCCATTTTCGCGAATAGTTTTTGGCTGATTAAGAATAAATATGGATAATCTGCTACGTAAATCCTTGTTTAATTAACAACTATGCTGATGCACCTACAGCATTGAGCTCCATATGCATTGGATGCTTCCTGCTGGCCGAGCGAATAGAGGTATTTAAGAATGCCAAATGTGTAGTTTAAACTCGCACAGTTATGAATATTGGAGGCTTGATTAGAACTAAAATCCATATTTCAAAAGAAGATACCATTCTTTGAATAATTTGTTTGAGGTTTTAAAACTTTGGATCATACAATAAGCAAACCAAAAGGTAATTGTTGACAAAATGAAACTAAGTTAATGCTGCCAAACTTGTGTTTACCTTTGATATTGTCAATTATGTTGAAGAAAAAAACACAATCAAAGTTTTGTGGCTACGTAATTAATAAACCGTTAATTGCCTTGATCAAAATTGAGGGACACAGAATGTATAGTAAATCAAACCAGCAAGTTGACATAATTTCTTTGCAAAGTTGCTAATTAGTTTAAATTGTGTGGATATCATTGTCGGAACCCGACGGGAAGGGAATCCCCTCAAACACCCTAGCCCCAGCCAGACTCCGTCTTGAGCCACGCGACGCCCGTAATGAACACGGGCGCAGGTAATTAACCCGACACAACTCCGCCGAGAGTTGACAAAGAGAGGGGAATAACTCGCAATACTCGATCAAACCGTTTCATCTCGCATCGAGTCTGGAATACATGGCTGATACGCTCACAGTACGTTGCACTTCTTACACACGCGGCAACCTCAGCGTCACGAGACAACTGTAATGTACATCGACTACTGACTGATACTTTGTGTAAGCCAATGGGTGTTGACGAGTTCGTACATACATATTGTTGCGTGTTGTCACAATAATGGCATTGGCATAGAACATAGGTCCTTCCATATTATATGACAATTTATACGTAGTATAATCTGTGGTGTGTGAGGCCCTACTCTCTCAATCTGTGGCTTGGTTTCCTTCCATATTATATGATATAATCGATGTAGTGTAATCTGTGGCCCTACTCTCTCAATCTGTAGCTTGGTTTCCTTTCATATTATTATACTAGGAAAACGCTTAAGTCCCGCCGCGTTGTTGGATGAGCGTAATTGGTGCATTGAACTGCATTGAGTTAGGCGGATTTTCTGTTGTTCTGTGAAAAAATCATTACTTATTCGAAGATTTTTTTTAAATTAAATTAAATTAAATTAAAAATTAACTTAATTTTTTTAATAAATCATAATTTTTACGTAATTTTAAAAAAGAAAAAAATCGTAAAATTGCAATTTTCATAAGAAATAATTATTCAATTGCGCTCAAATTTTACACGAGTATATTAATTCATGAAATTAAGGTTCTATAAAAAAATCATTACAATAGGATAAAGCATGTAGGTGTTATATGTCAAAGAATTGTTTTAAAAAAGAAAAAACCCGTAAAATTTCGATTTTCATGAGAAATAATGTTTCGATTAAGCTCAAATTTCACACGAATATCTTAATTCATAAAATTAAGGTTCTAATAAAAAATCATTACAATCGGATAAAGCATGTAAGTGTTATAAGTCGAAGAATTTTTTTAAAAATCGAAAAAAATCGTAAAATTGCGTTTTTTTAAGAAAAATTTTCTCGATTGCGCTAAAAAACGTGGCAGTTCTAAGTTCAGAGATTTCGAAGGCCTCCATAAAATTTCATCGCAATCGGAGTATCGGTTTAGCCGGAATCGTGTTAACAAACACACAAAAATACAAAAAAAAAAAAAGAAAAAAAAACATTCCGGATTTTTTTCTCCAGTGTAGTGAAATGGAATCTTCGCTTCGCTCGCTACGCTCATCCAATTAGACGTAGTGTAATCTGTGGCCCTACTCTCTCAATCTGTAGCTTGGTTTCCTTTCATATTATATGATATATTAGACGTAGTATAATCAGTGGCCCTACTCATAATCTGTGGCTTGGTTTCCTTACATATTATATGATATATTAGACGTAGTATAATCAGTGGCCCTACTCTCTCAATCTGTGGCTTGGTTTCCTTCCATATTATATGACATATTAGACGTAGTATAATCAGTGGCCCTACTCTCTCAATCTGTGGCTTGGTTTCCTTCCATATTATATGATATATTAGACGTAGTATAATCTGTGGCCCTACTCTCTCAATCTGTGGCTTGGTTTCAGGAACCACTTTGCTTGGGGCATCCTGATCCACCATTGTGTCACAATCCTCAATTCCAAGAAGCTGGCCAAGGAAATGTTTTGTTTTGGATTCGAAGAAAGAACTTTCTATTTCCTTCAGGGAAACCTTCCAGGCTGGTGGCCGGATTGATTCGGTGTATTGACGAAACATAACGTGTATGATAGCGATGACATGCATCTGTCGCTGGTTTTTCGTAAACATGCCGTTTTTTAAAGACAAATGCATGTATTCGGCATTAAATCTAACATCATTTTGTGCGCAATTAAAGTAGTCCAATTGCAATTACAAGTTTAAACCATAGGGCCTATGAAATGTGAATTATTGTAGATAAAAAAAGTATATTTATAACATGCAGGCCTATGTCTGCCCACCCGGTAAGCATAGACAGTACACACAATATTTGTTTGAAGTTATTTCGAGATAAGAATAGCATCAATGTCAATTGTAATTTGTAAATAACAATAGATCCTTACACATGGATCCTATAGTAAGATCATTCGTTTTAAAGTTTCAAATACTACTGTAAGTGAAAGTGAGTACCGGTAATAACTCCGCCAAGCAAACCTAACTTGAAGCGGGGTGGTTTGTTCCAGTGACCTTGATGAAGACACGGGGGACGAAACCAAGTCTGTCCGCACCACAGAAGACAACAAGAAGTAGGTCAACATGGTAATCAGATTAGCCCACAAGTCTGTTGGTCGAAGCCCCGTGTGTGTTGTAATCCTGGCCGGTGAGACGGACGGGGGAAACTGACGTCACCAATCAGAACACTATGGACTCGGGTGTCCACATTGTGTCAGGGCTTGGGCAAAAACATTTTTGGGGGGCCCCTACCACTAGACGAAAGTTTTTTACTTTTTCGTAATTTTCCTGTTTATAGTCAAGTTTTTGAAATATTGTGTGAAATTAATCATTAACACTTGTATTTGTAATTTGTATTTAATTATTATTGTTATTAATGGTTTGTTCGGACGACTCATGGACAAACTACAAAAAAGCATGTCATAATTGTGGGATTCGAACGCACGTCGTTGGCTTATGTAGAAGTAAGAATTACAAACTCACGCACTTCGTCAAGTGGACATATATTTTTTATAGAATGCATTTGGCATGAGTCACCACATGAGCAGCCCTCCAAAACTTCATTCCAGATTATCCCGCAACAGAATTACAATAAATAATTTCAACACTCGTGGGCCGCTCTCATGCTTCTCCGAATACCTCTGTATAAATGGCACAAAGTAAATTCAATGTTCACCTCAACAGCTCTTCTTACTGAACCGCGCGGCGCATGTGCCCCTCGCACAGTTCATGCTCTTGAGAGTAATACTAAAATACATGATATGCTAACTAGGAAAACGCTAAAGTCCCGCCGCGTTGATGGATGAGCTTTTTAAGTTTTTAGTTTGCGTGGGATATCTTTACTTTTGCAAGTGCTTTGTTTTGCTGCCTACGCATTGTAGGTGATTGTTGTCAAGTTTCTATTGTTTCTTGTCAATTGGTATTATTTATCGTAAAAAACTTATATTAATAAAGCTTTATTTCTATGGATTCTAAGTAACTTTTTCAACTTTTTTTCATAAGGTACTACAACACCTTAACCTTAATGTCCATGTATAATATGAACGTTGTAGCCCCACCCGTTGGTCAGAATCGGCCCAAATGGCACAAAAATATCGCACAAAAATCAAAAACTTATATAAAAAGCTATATTTCTATGAATTCTGGCTAACTTTTTCATCTTTTTCTTTCTAAAAGCAAAACATCACCATAACCTTAATGTCCATGTGAAAAATGAACGTTTTAGCCCCACCCGTTTGGGCAGAATCGGCCCAAATGTTACGAAAATATCGCGCAAAAATCGAAAAAAATCGTAAAAGTACGATATTCATGAGAAATATTTCTTCGATTGTACCCAAAAACAATACACCTCTAAGTTCAGAGATTTCGAAGGTCCCCTAAAATTTTTCATCAAGATCGCATATGCCGTTTTCCCGGAAGAGAGCGAACAAACAGAGAAAAAAAACAAAAAACAAACAAAACAAAAAACAAACAAAAACACTCGAGCTAATTTTTTGGGGGGTCAGTGGGAAAATTGAAGTCTTCGCTTCGCTCATCCAATAAAAGTATGCCCCGACTAAGGATCGAACCCAGAACATCTGGCTTAAAGCGTCATAGCTCTACCAATTATTAAGCTATCGAGGAAACAAGACAAACTTCTATTAAATTGCTATTTGTTTTGACTGTTGACATCCATGAAATTTCATACTAGGAAAACGCTTAAGTCCCGCCGCGTTGTTGGATGAGCGTAATTGGTGCATTGAGCTGCCATGTGTTATGCGAATTTTCTGTTGTTCTGTGGAAAAATCATTACTAAGTTGAATTCTTTTTAAATTTAATTAAATTAAATTAAATTAAATTAAAAATTAACTTAAATTTTTGAATTTATTAATCGTAATTGTTAAAAAAAAATCGTAAAATTGCGATTTTTATAAGAAATAATTTCTCGATTGCGCTCAAATTTAACACTTATATATAAAATCATAAAATTAAGGTTCTGCGAAAAAACTTATTACAATCGGATTAAGCATGTAGGTGTTATAAGTCAAAGAATTGTTTAAAAAAAGAAAAAACCCGTAAAATTTCGATTTTTATGATAAATATTTTTTCAAATGCGCTCAAATTTCACAAGAATATCTAAATTCATAAAATAAAGGTTCTGTGCAAAAATCATTAAAATCGGATAAAGCATGTAGGTGTTATAAGTCAAAGAAATTTTTTAAAAATCGAAAAAAATCGTAAAATTGCGATTTTCATGAGAAATAATTTTCCGATTGCGCTCAAAAACGTGGCAGTTTTAAGTTCAGAGATTTCGAAGGCCTCCATAAAATTTCATCTCAATCGGAGTATCGGTTTAGCCGGAATCGTGCGGACAAACAGACAAAAATACAAAAAGAAAAAAAAAGAAAAGAAAAAAAAAAACATTCCGGATTTTTTTCTCCAGTGTAGTAGAATGGAATCTTCGCTTCGCTCGCTACGCTCATCCAATAAATTTCTCTATTTTCACATTAATTTAATAAAGGTTTTTCTTGTGTCCTTGATAGCTCAATTGGTGTAGCTATGGCGCGTTAAGCCAGAGGTTCTGGGTTCGATTCCCAGGCGGGACATACTTTTATGACAATTGTTATAATTATGCTTAAAAACATTATATTCATAATAATAATAATAATAATAATAATAATAATAATAATAATAATAATAATAATAATAAAAATAATAATAATAATAATTGGATGAGCGAAGCGAAGATTCCATTTCACTACACTGGAGAAAAAAATCCGGAATGTTTTTTTTTTCTTTCTTTCTTTTCATTTTTTTTTGTATTTTTGTGTGTTTGTTAACACGATTCCGGCTAAATCGATACTCCGATTGCGATAAAATTTTATGGAGGCCTTCGAAATCTCTGAACTTATAACTGCCACGTTTTTGAGCGCAATCGGGAAATGTTTTCTCATAAAAAACGCAATTTTACGATTTTTTTTCGATTTAAAAAAAAATTTCCTTCATTTTTTGTATTTTTGTGTGTTTGTTCACACGATTCCGGCTAAACCGATACTCCGATTGCGATGAAATTTCATGGAGGCCTTTGAAATCTCTGAACTTAGAACTGCCACGTTTTTGAGCGCAATCGGGAATTTTTTTCTCATAAAAACCCCATTTTACTATTTATTCGATTTTTAAAAAATTTCTTCGACTTATAACACCTACATGCTTTATCCGATTGTAATGATTTTTTCACAGAACCTTAATTTTATGAATTAAGATATTCGTGTGAAATTTGAGCGTAATCGAAAAATTATTTCTCATGAAAATCGTAATTTTACGGGTTTTTTCTTTTTTTAAACAATTCTTTGACTTATAACACCTACATGCTTTATCCGATTGTAATGATTTTTTTACAGAACCTTAATTTAATAAACTTATATATTCGTGTTAAATTTGAGCGCAATCGAATAATTATTTCTTATGAAAATTGCGATTTTACGATTTTTTTTTTAAATTACGATTAATTAAAAAATTAAGTTAATTTTTTATTTAATTTAGTTTAAATAAAAAAATTAAGTTAATTTTTTTTAAATTTAATTTAATTAAAATAAATCTTCGACTAAGTAATGTTTTTTTCACAGAACAACAGAAAATCCGCGTAACACATGGCAGCTCAATGCACCATATACGCTCATCCAACAACGCGGCGGGACTTAAGCGTTTTCCTAGTAATAGGATGAGCGTAGCGAGCGTAGCGAGCGAAGCGAAGATTCCATTTCACTACACTGGAGAAAAAAATCCAAATGTTTTTTTTTTTTCCTTTTTTTTTTTTGTCTGTTTGTTAACACGATTCCGGCTAAACCAATACTCCAATTGCGACAAAATTTTCTGAACACCTTCGAAATCTCTGAACTTAGAACTGCACCGTACGAAAAATTGATAAAAAAATTATTTCTCTTGAAAATCGCAATTTTACGATTTTTTTCGATTTTCTTTTTTGTTTTTCTTTGTATTTTTGTGTGTTTGTTAACACGATTTCGGCTAAACCGATAATCCAATTGCAATGACATTTTCTGGAGACCTTTGAAATCTTTGAACTTAGAACTGCCACCTTTTTGAGCGCAATCGAAAAATTATTTCTCATGAAAATCGCAATTTTACGTTTTTTTTTTGTTTTTCTTGTTTTTTCTGTTTGTATTTTTGTGTGTTTGTTAACACGATTCCGGCTAAACCGATACTCCAATTGCGATGAAATTTTCTGGAGACCTTCGAAATCTTTAAACTTAGAACTGCCACGTTTTTAAGTACAATCGAAGAAATATTTCTCATGAATATCGTACTTTCACGATTTTTTTTAACGATTTATAGTGCGATATTTTCGTGACACTTGAGCTGATTCTGACCAGACGGGTGGGGCTACAACGTTCATATTTCACATGGACATTACGATAATGGTGATGTATTGCTTTTTGAAAGAAAAAGTTAGCCAGAATCCATAGAAATAAAGGTTTTAATTTATGAGTTTTTTTGAGGTTTATTGGATGAGCGTAGCGAGCGTAGCGAGCGAAGCGAAGATTCCATTTCACTACACTGGAGAAAAAAATCCGGAATGTTTTTTTTTTTCTTTCTTTCTTTCTTTCTTTTTTTTGTATTTTTGTGTGTCTGTGAACACGATTCCGGCTAAACCAATACTCCAATTGCGATGAAATTTTATGGAGGTCTATAAAATCTCTGAACAAAGAACTGCACGGGGGGAAAAATCGATCGAAAAATTATTTCTCATAAAAATCGCAATTTTAACGATTTTTTTTCGATTTTTAAAAAAATTGTTCGACTTATAACATCTACATGCTTTATCCGATTGTAATGATTTTTTCACAGAACCTTAATTTTATGAATTAATATATTCGTGTGAAATTTGTGCGTAATCGAAAAATTTTCTATTAAAAAAATCGCAATTTTACGCTTTTTTCGTTTAAAAAAATAACGCTCATCCATCAACGCGGCGGGACTTAAGCGTTTTCCTAGTAATAAAAATTAACAAGTAACAATAGAAACTTGACAACAATCACCTACAATGCATTCAAAAAGCACTTGCAAAGGAAAAGTGGACCTACAAAAACTAAAAACTTACAAAAACGCTCATCCATCAACGCGGCGCAAACTAAAGCGTTTTCCTAGTTGGATGAGCGTAGCGAGCGTAGCGAGCTATGCGAAGATTCCATTTCACTACACTGGAGAGAAAAAATCCGGAATGTTTTTGTTTTTTTTGTTTTTTTTTGTATTTTTGTGTGTTTGTGAACACAATTTCGGCTAAACCGATACTCCAATTGCGATGAAATTTTCTGGATGCCTTCGAAATCTCTGAACTTAGAACTGTCACGTGTTTGAGCGCAATCGGGAATTTTTGTTCATAAAAAACGCAATTTTACGATTTTTTTTCGATTTTTATAAAAATTCTTCAACTTATAACACCTACATGCTTTATCCGATTGTAATGATTATTTCACAGAACCTTGATTTTATAAATTAAGATATTCGTGTGAAATTTGAGCGGAATAGAAAAATTATTTCTCATGAAAATCGTAATTTTACAGGTCTTCTTCTTTTTTAAACAAATTCTTTGACTTATAACACCTACATGCTTCATCCGATTGTAATGATTTTTTTACAGAACCTTAATTTTATGAACTAATATATTCGAATTAAATTTGAGCGCAATCGAATAATTATTTCTTATAAAAATTGCAATTTTACGATTTTTTCTTTTTTAAAAATTACGATTTATTAAAGAATTAAGTAAATTTTTTATAAAATTTAATTTAATTAAAAAAATTAAGTTATTTTTTTGGATGAGCGTAGCGAGCGAAGCGAAGATTCCATTCTAACTACACTGGTTAAAAAAATCCGGACTGTTTTTTTTTCTTTTCTTTTTTCTGTTTGTATTTTTGTGTGTCTGTGAACACGATTCCGGCTAAACCGATACTCCAATTGCGATGAAATTTTCTGGAGACCTTTGAAATCTCTGAACTTAGAACTGCACGATTCGAAAAATCAATCGAAAAATTATTTCTTATGAAAATTGCAATTTTACGATTTTTTTCGATTTTCTTGTTTTTTTCTGTTTGTATTTTTGTGTGTTTGTTAACACGATTCCGGCTAAACCGATACTCCAATTGCGATGAAATTTTCTGGAGGCCTTTGAAATCTCTGAACTTAAAACTGCCACGTTTTTGAGCGCAATCGAAAGATTATTTCTCATTAAAATCGCAATTTTACGAATTTTTTTCGTTTTTCTTATTTTTCGGTTTGTATTTTTGTCTGTTTGTTAACACGATTCCGGCTAAACCGATACTCCAATTGCGATTAAATTTTAAAGAGACCATTGAAATCTTTGAACTTAGAGCTGCCACGTTTTTGAGCGCAATCGAAAAATTATTTCACATGAAAATCGCAATTTTACGATTTTTTTCGATTTTTAAAAAAATTCTTCGACTTATAACACCTACACGCTTTATTCGATTCTACTAATTTTTTCACAGAACCTTAATTTTATGAATTATGATATTCTTGTGAAATTTGAGCACAATCGAAAAATTATTTCTCATGAAAATCGAAATTTTACGGGGTTTTACTTTTTTAAAACAATTCTTTGACTTGTAACAACTACATGCTTTATCCGATTAACCTTATTTTTATGAACTTATACATTTGTGTGAAATTTGAGCGTAATCGAATAAATATTTTTTTTTAATACCGAAATTTTTCGATGTTTTTCTTTTTTTTTTAAATTATGATTAATTGAAAAAAAGGTTTATTTTTTTATTAAATTAAATTTAATTAAATAAATCTTTGACTAAGTAATGTTTTTTTCACAGAACAACAGAAAATCCGCGTAACACATTGCAGTTCAATGCACCATACGCTCATCCAACAACGCGGGCGGGACTTAAGCTTTTTGGATGAGCGTAGCGAGCGTAGCGAGCGAAGCGAAAACTTCAATTTCACTGACCCCCAAAAAATTTACCTCCAATGTTTTTTTGTTTGTTTTTGTTTGTTTTTTTTCTGTCTGTTTGTTCGCTCTCTACCGGGCACACGGCATATGCGATCTTGATGAAAATTTGAGGGGACCTTCGTTTTCTCTGAACTTAGACTTGCTACGTTTTTGGGTACAATCGAAGAAATATTTCTCATGAATATCGTACTTTTACGATTTTTTTCGATTTTTAGTGCGATATTTTCGTCACATTTGGGTCGATTCTGACCAAACGGGTGAGGCTACAACGTTCATATTTCACATGAACTTTAGGATTATGGTGATGTAGTACCTTTTGAAACAAAAAGCTAAAAAAGTTAGCTAGAACCCATATAAATAAAGGTTTTAATATGAGTTTTTCGATTTTTAGTTCGATATTTTCGTCACATTTGGGCCGATTCTGACCAAACAAGTGGGGCTACAACGTTCATAATTCACATGGACATTGAGGTTATGGTGATGAAGTACCTTTTAAAATAAAAAGCTGAGAAAGTTATCTAGAATCCATAGAAATAAGGTTTAAATATGAGTTTTTCGATTTTTAGTGCGATATTTTCGTCGCATTTGGACCGATTGTGACCAAACGGGTAGGGCTACAACGTTCATATTTCACATGGACATTAAAGTTATGGTAATGTAGTACCTTTTGAAAGAAAAAATTGAAAAAGTTAACTAGAATCCATAGAAATAAAGGTTTTAATATGAGTTTTTTTTACTTTAAGTGCGATATTTTTCGTCACATTTAGGCCGATTTTGACCAAACGGGTGGGGCAACAACGTTCATATTTCACATGGACATTACGGTTATGGTGATGTAGTACCTTTTGAAAGAAAAAGTTGCAAAAGTTGACAAATTTATCCAGAATGCATAGAAATAAAGGTTTTAAAATATGTTTTTTGAGGTTATTGGATGAGCGTAGCGAGCGAAGCGAGTGAAGCGAAGACTTCAATTTCACTGACCCCCAAAAAATTTAGCCCGGGTGTTTTTTTGTTTTGTTTTTTTTTTGTTTGTTTGTTTTTCCGTCTGTTTGTTCGCTCTCTACCGGGCAAACGGCATGTGCGATCTTGATGAAAATTTGACAGGACCTTCGAAATCTCTGAACTTAGACTTGCCACGTTTTTGGGTACAATCGAAGAAATATTTCTCATGAATATCGTACTTTTACGATTTTTTTTCGATTTTTTGTGCGATATTTTCGTGCCATTTGGGCCAATTCTGACCAAACGGGTTAGGCTACAACGTTCATATTACACATGAACATTAAGGTTATGGTGATGTAGTACATTTTGAAAGAAAAAGTTGAAAAAGTTAGCCAGAATCTATAGAAATAAAGCTTTTAATATAAGTTTTTTGATTTTTTGTGCGATATTTTCGTGCCGTTTGGGCCAATTCTGACCAAACGGGTGGGGCTACAACGTTCATATTATACATGGACATTAAGGTTATGGTGATGTAGTACCTTTTGAAAGAAAAAGTTGAAAAAGTTAGCCAGAATCCATAGAAATAAAGCTTTAAATATAAGTTTTTTACGGTAAATAATACCAATTGACAAGAAACAAAAGAAAGTTGACAACATTCACCTACAATGCGTAGGCAGCAAAACAAAGCAATTGCAAAAGTAAAGATATCCCACGCAAACTAAAAACTTTAAAAAGCTCATCCATCAACGCGGCGGGACTTTAGCGTTTTCCTAGTAATAACAATTAACATGTAACAATAGAAACTTGACAACAGTCACCTACAATGCATTCACAAAGCACTTGCAAAGGAAAGTGGTCCCACGCAAACTAAAAACTTACAAAAACGCTCATCCATCAACGCGGCGGGACTTTAGCGTTTTCCTAGTCCTAGTAACAATAATTGGATGAGCGTAACGAGCGTAGCGAGCGAAGCGAAGATTCCATTTCACTACACTGGAGAAAAAAATCCGGAATGTTTTTTTTTTCTCTTTCTTTCTGTATTTTTGTGTGTTTGTTAACACGATTCCGGCTAAACCGATACTCCGATTGCAATGACATTTTATAGAGACCTTCGAAATCTCTGAACTTAGAACTGCCACGTTTTTGAGCGCAATCGGGAAAATTTTTCACATAAAAAACGCAATTTTACGATTTTTTTTCGATTTTTAAAAAATCTCTTCGACTTATAACACCTACATGCTTTATCCGATTGTAATGATTTTTTCACAGAACCTTAATTTTATGAATTAAGATATTCGTGTGAAATTTGAGCGTAATCGAAAAATTATTTCTCATGAAAATCAAAATTTTATGTTTTTTTTCTTTTTAAAAACAATTCTTTGACTTATAACACCTACATGCTTTATCCTATTGTAATGATTTTTTTACAGGACCTTAATTCATGAACTTAATATATTCGTGTTAAATTTGAGCGCAATCGAATAATTATTGCTTATGAAAATTGCAATTTTACGATTATTTTCTTTTAGAAAATTACGATTTATTAAAACAATTAAGTTTTTTTTTTTTAAATTTAATTATAAAAATTAAGTTAATTATTTATATAATTTAATTTAAATTAAAAAAAATCTTCGACTTAGTAATGATTTCTTCACAGAACAACAGAAAATCCGCGTAACACATGGCATCTCAATGCACCATATACGCTCATCCAACAACGCGGTGGGACTTAAGCGTTTTCCTAGTAATAATAATAATAATAATAATAATAATAATAATAATAATAATAATAATAATAATAATAATAATAATAATAATAATAATAATAATAATAATAAATATTAGGTTTTTAAGCATAAGCCCGCTTTAAGGACATAGTTATTGATTCATAGCAGTTGTCGAAAAAGTTTAACTGACCCAGTCGGGGCAAACTTTTTCGACAACTGCTATGAATCAATAATAAGAATAACAAAAACAATAATAATGATAATAATAATAATAATAATAATAATAATAATAATAATAACAATAATTTTTTTTTTTTTTTTTTTTTTTTTTTTATTGAAATACATTTCTCTTATACATTTTTTTATCAAACAAGTTCGGCCATCCACAAGCTGCACAGGACAGCTTAACTGTGGAACATGTTACATTAAAGAAAATCATGCATGTGAAATAGTAATGATTTTTAACTAATTCAATATTTCAAAATTCTAGATAGCAATACAATAATAAGTGAAGTAACAGTAAGTATCAGTAAGCAGTGAATGACTCAGCGTGTAATAAAAAATAAAATAAAATAAAAATAAAAATACATACCACTAAAATAAAAGATTAAAATAGTAGATAAAAACAAGTAATTAATGTGCAAATTAAATATAGCAACATTTTGCAGATAGTACAGTGAATAAACATTGAATAGAACAGATATAGAACAGTGAAAAATTATAGTGCTAATTCATGTACATTAACTTATGAAACACTTTTTTGTATAAAAAATACACAACAACCCTAACTTCACTGCATATTTCGTAATAAAAATGCCTTTAGCTCTCTTTTGATTTCATAAATAGTCTCTAAATCTCTGATGTTCTTTGGAATACTATTAAAAAAGAAAGGTATAGTGTAGCTAAGTGTTCTTTTACCATACTTATTTGCAACCCGTGGCAACTGGTATAATTCCGAAGATTTGGAGCGAGTAGAAGTAGTGTGGTTTATACAATTTTTGTGAGTATTAACGAAAAAATGTTTCAAAACTAATTTATATGTGAATAATTTTTGTAAAGGTAAAACGTTTTGTAGTCTATAACATTCCAAAGTGTTTAAATTATTTTCAAAAGTGATCATCTTCATTATTTTATTTTGAATAGAGATTATGCTATTTAGCTGTGAAAACGAAGCATTTCCCCAAAATTAACAGACCGTAAGAAATAACCGACTCTGCAAGGGCTATATAAACCATCTTTACATATTTAAATGGTAAAATACTTTTAACTGCATATAATTGGTAAGCGCATGACCTTAAGCGTTTACATATTTTCTCAGCTTGTATATTCCAACTAAAGTTACTATCAATCTCCAACCCAAATACGGATGGCTGTAAACAGTTGCAATTGATGTATCACACGAACAATCCAGATCAATTTTACCCGCGTTCAGATGTAAGCATTCATAATTGTGGGCAATAACATTGATATTAGTATTTCGACCCGCGTTTAGCGGCATAGAAATGTGCACAATCTTTGTTTTTTCAATATTTACGATTAGCCTTACGTCATGGTTCCACCTGAGTAAATTTAGAAAATCATTTTGCAAGTATCTTTCTGCAATTTTTACGTTTTTATGGATAGACACTAAAGCAAAGTCATCAGCGTAGCAAAAAGCAATGCACTTAATAATATACTTAACCATAATATTTACATATATTAAGTAAAGTTGAGGTCCTAAAATAGAGCCTTGTGGTACGCCACTGCTACATGACTTTGCTTCACTATACACTTCGCCTATTCTTACAATTAACTTTCTGCTCGATAAATAATTTTTAAACCAATTTAACAATGTACCTCTAACCCCAATACTTCCAACGCATCTAGCCGCTTATTAAAATCAAGGGTCTCAAATGCTTTTTTATAATCGATAACATACATAAAATGTTAAAATTTTCGTCTAGCTTAGTATTAACTAGGTCAGAAAAGGATGCCAAAAGGTCAACTGTACTTTTTCCTCTTTGAAATCCATATTGTTGTTCGTTTATTATTTTAAATTTCGTCATGTAATCTATTAAGCAATTTGCCACGTATCTTTCAAGTATTTTTTCAATGCTACACATAATGGCAATTGGCCTATAATTGACATATTTCAAATGGTCGCCCTTTTGAAAATTGGCCTGACAACAGATGTTTTCAATGTTTTCTGGAATAATACCCTCCTTCAAGGATAAGTTAATAAATAGGGCAATAACTGGACTGATCTCATCAACTATATTTTGCAAATCCTTAACTCTAATTCCGTCAATACCTGCCTTTTTATTATTATTCATTTTAAGTATTATTTCTTTGACTCCGGTCGCTGAAATAGGAGGCACGTATATCGACTGTAATTGTTGCTCGTATGCATTATCTCTCATATTGTTATCTACACACTTAATGTCGCAAATGTGAACAATATTTTCAATTTCATCTACAAAGGTATTTGCAAAATTATTAGCAATGTTTGGAATTGTATCATGTCTACCTAAAAATTTATTTATAACTTCCTCAACTGTATCTTTCCTTTTCCGACCCATTATTTCATTTATATTTTGCCACGTTGCTTTTCTGCAGTCTTTACCCTGTTCTAATGCATGTACATAGTAATGTCGTTTACCATCGATTATATGTTTATTTGTTCTATTTCTTAACCTATTATAATCTCTCCTATATTCATTTTTAAATACACTGAATTGCGGACATTTTTTCCACCTTTGAAAAGCGCGATCTCTTTCCTTTACTGATTTTAATAACTCTTTCGTCATCCACACTTTATTCACTCTTCTTTTAACTTTCGACTCTTTAAAATTAGACGCCACATCGTAGGCTATTTTAAAATTGCTCTGGATTGATTCGTATAAGGGAATACACTTCTTGGCTGATAATAAATTATCCCATTTCATGCGTTTTAACACTTCCACTAATTTAGCTTCGTTCATACATTTATTCGCAACTGGTTCGTTTATTGTATTTATATGAACAAGGTCAATTCCTGTGGATGCAACTATCATATAGTGATCGCTAATCTTTGTTGCATATACCGCTGTTTTGACATCTAGGTCAATACCTCGGATGTAAACATGGTCTATACAGGTACTGCTGAGCCTATTATTAACTATTTCCTCTCGCGTTGCTGCAGTAACACACTGTACAAACCCACTAGTTGCTAAACACGCTTGATACAACTGAACTCTGACATCATTATGATCGAGTACATCAATATTTGAATCACCAATATATATGCAATGTTTATTTTTATTTTGCATCCAATAGTTTTCTATTTCGTTAATAAACTCTAATTTTGTATTGTAATCAGGAGGTCTATATACACATAACAGTGATATAACCCTTCCTGCTCCTATAATCAGGTTACCACAAATCCCTTCAAAACTATGAAATAATACATCTTCTATGTCAAACCTCACAGTTTTGCTAACAAATAGTATTAATCCACCCCCTCTCTTATTAAGTCGTAGTTTACAATAACGATTATAACCATCTATTTGATACACTGAGCTTTCTTCTAAAACATTAACTTCACTTAAGACTAATATATGGAATTTATTTATCTGGTTTTGCAATACCACGAGTAGTTCGTCCCAATTTTCCTTATAGATCTAATATTTAAGTGGAAAACAATTATACCTTTACAATTTTCTTTGCACCAATCGTCCAGACTGTCCGTAGTTTCACATGTCCAATCAACACCTTCAAGATCGTCTTGAGACCACAAGTCCATATAGATCGTACAGCCTGTTTACTTCAGTTGATCAATGTCCCCTGCTCTCTTTATCTTGACCACAACCGTTGACTGCTCGTCTTTACGTGCACAAATTATCCCTCGTCGGAACCAGACAAATTTGTACCCAACAACCTTTGCCTTCTGCTTGACCTGCCAAAATAAATTGCGGAAATAGGGAGAAAGATGTTCGTTAATAAAAATATTCAAGTCCTTTTCTTTGGGTACTCCCTGAATGACGTCGCTGTTTTTTACGGGCAGTCGCCGGGCTGCTAATATCTCGTCGCGTTTTTTCCGCGAAGTAAATTGAACTACAACTTTGGAAGGGTAATCTTTGTTTCTGGCTGGCACTCGATGGACCACGTCGATGTCATAGTCTTCTAGCTCTACATTTAATTTATCCGCAATAGACCTCACAATGGTTTCTATGTTTTCGTTGTCACATTCTATCACATTTGAAATCTCAATGTTTCTGTTTCTACCGTACTGATCAAGATCATTTACCTGCTCTGCTAGTTCCTCTATAATCTTGTCCTTGCCAGCTACTTCTTCAACTAAGTTTTGAATTACAAGATCACTTTCAATAAGTTTTTCTTTTAAGTCCCTCAAAGAAAATAGTTCATTTTTAATTTCTTTGATTTCACTACGCAGTTCACAAACAACTTTCAAAACGGTTTGTAGTGTAACTGTCTCTTACGCTTCACTGTTCTTCTTTTCGTCTCGACACTTGACACAACGCCACAGCGATTTACTTTCTTGCGATTTAGAATTGTACGTCGCACGTTTTAACCCCGAACAGTCTTTGAAATGATAATTCTTCGAACATCCCATGCAAGATACGTAATCCCCATCACTAGGCAATTCACTGCTGCACTTACCACACGACATTGCTATCTAATCTAATGCAGCGCACAGAGCGAGGCAAGGCACGTCCGCTCGGCACGGCTGCTTGTGACCGAATAATAATAATAATAATAATAATAATAATAATAATAATAATAATAATAATAATAATAATAATAATAATAATAATAATAATAATAATAAATATACTTATTGGATGAGCGTAACGAGCGTAAAGCGGGAAGCGAAGATTCCATTCTACTACACTGGAGAAAAATATCCGGAATGTTTTTTTTTTTTCTTTCTTTCTTTCTTTTGTATTTTTGTGTCTGTGAACACGATTCTGGCTAAACCGATACTCCGATTGCGATGAAATTTTATGGAGACCTTCGAAATCTCTGAACTTAGAACTGCACCGTACGAAAAATTGACAAAAAAATTATTTTTCTTGAAAATCGCAATTTTGCGATTTTTTTTGTTTTTCTTTTTTGTTTTTGTTTGTATTTTTGTGTGTTTGTTAACACGATTCCGGCTAAACCGATACTCCAATTGCGATGAAATTTTCTGGAGACCTTTGAAATCTTTGAACTTAGAACTGCCACCTTTTTGAGCGCAATCGAAAAATTATTTCTCTTAAAAAATCGCAATTTTACAAAAAAATTTCATTTTTCTTGTTTTTTCTGTTTGTATTTTTGTGTGATTGTTAACACGATTCCAGCTAAACCGATACTCCAATTGCGATTAAATTTTCTGGAGACCTTCGAAATCTTTAAACTTAGACCTGGCACGTTTGTGGGTACAATCGAAGAAATATTTTTCATGAATATCGTACTTTCACGATTTTTTTTACTATTTTTAGTGCGATATTGTCGTGACATTTGGGCCGATTCTGACCAAACGGGTGGGGCTACAACGTTCACATTTTACATGGACATTGAGGTAATGGTGATGTATTGCTTTTGAAAGAAAAAGTTGAAAAAGGAAGCCAGAATCCATGAATAAGGTTAATATGAAGGTTTTGTAATACTGAGATTTAAAGTGGCCCTACACTAGGGT